>CM056741.1:9909154-10084416 GCA_029851415.1 Eretmocerus hayati
AGCTGAATCCGAATCCGTTTCCAGAAATACTCTATCACATCACGTTCTTGAGATAATCCTTGTCAAATTCGTTGAGGAACTGATAATTGTGAACTTGAGGGCTGTACCGTAGGCACAATATGAATTGGATCGATTCTCTATTGGGACCACCTTGTAGTAAGGAATTTGCTTTAAGGAATGAGCTATCGCACATATTAATAAAATATGTGATATCAGAGATACTCCGATTTAAAAAAGGGGGGCGCTCTCCAGCGCACACCGGAAGCTATGCGTATATTGGTGTGTGCTGGCCGATGCGCCCCTTTTCTTCAGATCGAAGTATCTCCGATATCAACTATCTTATTAATATGTGCGATGGCTCATATTATAAACTAAGTGCCCCACAACAAAGTTATCGTAATAGAAAATTGATACAATTCATGATCTGGCTACGGTACAGACCCAAAGTTGACCGAAATCCGATTTTTTACAACTTTGATTAAGATTATCTAAAAATTGTGACGTGATGGAGTAATTCTGAAAACGGATTCAGAATTAGCGTCAAAAATACTTCGGAAATGATACCTCTCGTTGGGAATACGTCTTCTTTCAGGACTGTGATCATTTTGGCGATGAAGTATAGCAGTAATTTCTCGAGTGAAAATAGTACGACAGGTATCTTTTTATTTCATCTAAATCAATTTTCTTTGGGAGTTGTGTGCGTTTGAGAATGGACAGATGTGTTGCTATTTTTCTGTAGAGCGCCACACAGAATCCAATCAAACTGTATAATAACCCCGAAGTTCATCAATATTTTCACATGATTTCTGTTGAATATGGTTGTGAGGCCATCCTACATCTAGAGTTGGCTCAATTTTGGGAAGTATTTGAGTAGAGTTAACGCGTTCGCTGCGACAGTGAAAATCGCAGTTCCTTCTCCGTGTGCGGCGCGGCGGGACCAACCCGTGGGTCCCGACGCAGCGAACGAAATAAAAAAATTTCCAGTGAGTCAGAATCAATCGATTACTCAAAGAATGAGGCATACACAAAGAGTCCAGCCGCCTTTCAAGTTTACAAAGTTTCTCAATCAGTATGGTGTAAGATTTCATCTTTCCGAGAAGAATATACTCATTCCAAACCAAATAGATTCAGATTTCAACTGCGAATAGGAGATTCCTGCATAATCAGCATGCGGTTTTCAATTTTTCACAATCTCAACAAGCGCTCAGAGTGGAAATTTAATAAAGAATCCTCACAAAAACAGCGCAGTCTGGGCTCCATTTCTGAATCAAAATTGAATAGCAAACAGTATGATAAGCTCAGCTTGATTCTCTACGGCTCTGCAAGTTTTCTTTAATTTCAAATAAATGAGAGGAAGCAGAGTTGGATTTCAACTTGCCGAAGAAGTTTCTTACTCTCAACATCTCGCACCGCTACGGTAGCAAAAACAAACTGAGAAACTGTCTGCGCTGTTATTTGTAGCACCAAAAACAAGCGACACTGTGACCATCGCCTGGTGACTTCGAGATGAAGTTGCGACTTTACGTGACTGCTACATTTTTGGTATATCCATGGATGCCTATTCGTGCCGAATTGTTATGATGGAAAAAATCATGTCGAAGTTGTAAAAGGGTCGTGTATTGCAGTCTTCTTGGAAGGAATTAGCCAAAATCGGCGCAGTGTAAGTACTTATTTATGATGAAACTAATTCATTCTTCAGACTTATACGACGGTGACAGAGGTATAATGACGACTCGGATCCCTGGTCCTTTCTTAGTGAATATATTATACTAGTAATCGACGAATTGGATTCGGAATCCATATGAGTAGTTCCGCGGAAACTTCGATAAATTGGGGAAAGAAAATGTGCAAACTTTAGATCTCACTTTCGAAGGTTCCTCGGTGCATTTTTCGACTTCTCGAAAAATACTGAGTACGAAATAATTCGCGCACGCGTATGGATATTTCCGCTCATCGGTTTTATAAGAATAACGAAGAGGGACGCGGTAGGTGGCGCGGGCCTGACATTTTGACACTAAGGTTGATCTTGCGGACAAACGGTTTGAGATACAGCTTCAAGATTTCGGGATTGGATTTGACAGTTGAATATTTTGATAAAAAGCTTACTAGGACCTCTGTAGCATTGCGCTTGAAGATCGCACCAGTAGGGCACGGACCTGACCAAAAAACTTGACATAACTAGATTTTCACCGAAAAGTACTCCTTAAAGTGTAGAAATCAATTTTTTTCGAAGTTCTGGGGCATGGAAAGGTTACACCCACCGATTCACTTCAAGGAAAATGTAGGCAAAATTGCGGCACATAACGTCCGTGCTCAGCGTACACACACGGAGTGTTTTTTGGCCCCTCTAGCTGAGGAATTTGGTGCTCAATACCATTACATTCGATAAATTTGCTCGCGCGGATCTTAGACGAGCCCGATTGCGGCACTCCACACTCACAAGGGCCGGAAAAAAGCAAAATCACAGGGCACGAGGCTCAAATATAGACCCTTTTTTGATGACAGTATTTGAGAGCGACACTGGACCGAAGAACTAACGATTGTACCATTAAGAGCATCAAAAAATACATAGGACAATGACTCGTGCAATCGCTTATCTAATCGTATCTAGAGTTCGTCCAAAATGACTTGAATTATTTCAAAATTAGGTTTAGATCACCCTTGTCACCACGTCCTCGCACACCATACATTTTTTTCCAGACGATTCCTATCGGTGATACATCATGCCAAGTTCAGCAAAGTTCCTTGGTATAGTTCATAAAAACATTTCTTAAATATTTTTTCCCTCTTCCTTATTCTATATGAGTCTAATCGGCGAATTTGTCGACCCGGAACCCACCCTTGAGTGTAGGTCCCGCACAATAAGTTTGAAAAGAGGTGGAAAAGGCGCCAATAGAAAATTAGTGGAAAATGATGAAAATTCTATAAGAACTAATTGAATCCACAAATGTAAAAGAGGTTCACGTCAACATCAATTTTACGTATAAATGCACTTTTAGGTGGGCGGAATTGTCGATTATATGGGAAAATGTCTCAACGTCGAGTGTAAAGCAACATAGAGTATAGGGCTTGTGTTCAAAGGTGGCGTTGCAATTAATTTCGATCGACCGCAAAATGAGCCCACTTAATCCTCTGAGCTGTGAGGGGTGAAATAACAGCGCAAGTGAAAATAGTGGGAAAAAGAGCCTCTGATACAGAGAGCCGAGCTAGTAAAAGCGAGAGCGGCCCATTCAAAGCTTTGAATACGTGGTTTCTGCTGGTATGTCGTTGAGGAAATGAGCAGTGTGTGCACGAGCGAGAAAAAGCCAGGAGCAAGCCGTGAGCGTCGATTTAAGCGAAATTTATCCAACGCTGTTATTGCTACTCTCTCTCTCTCTTACTTTCTGTATATAGCTGAGGCAGCTTCCTAATCAAGTCGACGGTCTCTATTTGCTCTGCTTCAATTTTTGATTGCGAGTTTCCCTCTTTCTCTGGTATTATTCGTATCCTGCAACGTTTTACGAGTTTCTATCTTCAATTTTATTTGGGATAATGGACAGTGTGATCCATTGCTGTAGTTGAATTGGGTAAATTTTCATTTTACTCGAGTGAATTTTGTCAAAAATTTTCTGGTTTTAGGAAGATACGTTATCGTGATTAGAGAGTGTTGAATTTACATTATATCGATAGACTTCAAGATGTGGAAAAAGTTCCATGGATAATTCTAAAATCTACTTCCAGAATGTATACCTGAAATCGTCATGCTCAAGATCTGTTAGTGCCAAAATTAAAGTATTTCATATCTCAAAATGGCCAACATAGTAATTTTTCTGTTCATCGATGAGCGATATAACGAACCTATTGATTCAAATTCTTAACGTCTTGATAGCTCGAGATATATTTAATGAATTGAAAGAATGCATCGGATCTCTCAAGCAGTTCTCTTGCTCTATCCTGTA
Source organism: Eretmocerus hayati (assembly GCA_029851415.1). Taxonomy (NCBI): domain Eukaryota; kingdom Metazoa; phylum Arthropoda; class Insecta; order Hymenoptera; family Aphelinidae; genus Eretmocerus; species Eretmocerus hayati. The sequence goes on from CM056741.1 coordinate 9,913,093, forward strand.
GGGCACGCCTATCTCGAATTACAATGGGTTGCCTTTCAAAAATGTTCCAAATTTCGTGAGATGGTCGTTGTGTCTCAAAATGGACGTATTCTTCTAGAAAAAAAAGCATCGGATAATTTTCAAAGAACCTTCCCCAAACAAATTGCAAGAAAAGCTTCGACGATTCCTGGATATGTGCATGTCCGTTTCGAGATATGATCGATGCATTTCCAAATTCGAGATTTTGAAACAAATGATCTGGATATGGCTCACATAGGATTAAAGATGTCTCGAGATGGACCAAATACCATAACTCTGGATTTTCCACAGGAATCTACAGAATATCCACAAAATTGTGGACGTATTGAATCAAACGAATATCAAATGAATGCCTCTCAACTTTCAGGGCGATGCGAGTGAAAGGATTTGGAATAAGATACTATTTTATTAACCACTCAATAACGGCGAAAACAATTTTGCTAGCAATTTCGGAAGAAAAACAAACGAAGCATCCTGTAAATATGACCTGACAGAAGGGCCGTCATGGATAGATTTTAAAATTAATCCTCAGGAAATTTATCGTACCACAAAGCGAGATGAGGCCAAAGATAATCATCACGATAACTGTCACAAAAATAATGGTCATATTCAAGCACCTGTCAGTGAATTCAGTCTAAAAAAGTGATAAAGTTAGCATGCCCGCAGGCCAGCAAAAATGCACAACACTCGGTACAGGAAAAAATTGAGCCCCGATAAAAACGCAGTGGCAGCAGTGCTGATTGAACGATCGACAAGTGTCCATTGAAGGGTCTCTCATTCTCTTCAGAGCTGTACACGCCAACCATTATTTGTTCTGCGGTCGCCTCGCAGCGCTTATCGAAAGCTATATATCCGAGTCGATCAATCGAAGATGAGAAAAAAAAAAATTCTCACCAAACTCTAGCTTTTTGCCATTTTTTCTTTCGATCAAGTTTACCAGTACACAGAAGCCCTTGTACAGAAATCCATTCGTTCTTGGTAAAGTGGGGTGGCTGCGGTTTGGTTTGTGCAATTGTGAAATGAAAACAAAGCTGGACGGTACCGCCTTGATTTTTTAGTCTCTGATATCCACGGTGAAAGCTACGAAATATACCAACTGCATTGGTGGTTTGTTTCGAGATCGTATATCTTGTTCATTTGTTTCGTCGGACTTCTGGTCTCGTATCTGTTGTTCCAATTCTTGGTGGAGAGGCGAATTGTGTCAGGGTTATCACGAATCGACGAGAGAGATGTCATGAGTTGTTTTATTGCGATTGTTTTGATACAGATACGAGATTCTTTTGCACCCTTAGATGATTGATTTATGTTCCCATTTTTGATCGGAATTAGAGAATTCTGGTACATAAATTGATCCGTCCTAAGCCTGATGTGAGTTTTGTGACTATAACCCGTGTATTTTATTAATGGAGATTCTGAGAATTATACTCAGTGGATTTCACATGAGGGAAGACTTACTCCAAGGGTTTCAAAATCGTATACATCAGTTGACTGGCGTCTTTTTCATAGCTAATCCGCAAACGCCAGTTTATGTATTTGGGTGTGGTTGCAATTTACCATCAAATTCGAGGAAGTTTTTAACAAGCGCATCTCACAAGTGACTATTTTTTGGCTTTCAATATGGTACAGCCCATCAGTTTGGCATTTGGCTCTCACTTGGAGGAAGATAAAAAAACATACAAAGACACCATTCCTCGGATCAAAGATCGCCTGAATCAGATCTACAAGAGTATACTCTACTGATTGATTGTCAAAATCCTTCTTCTTGCGAACTACGGAGAGAGTGTTGTGGGTGCTCTACATCTCGGTGATAATTTCAACTCGAGATGAAGAAAATCTCCTGAGCAATTGGATCGGTCATCTTCACTTCTGAACCAAAATCTGAAATTTTGATCGACATGGTCATCGAAAAATTGCTCAGTTCTGAAGTATGCCGCTTATACGTGCTCCACAGAGGCTAGCTCGTGCTTTTTTTTTTACAATCGGATTTGAATTCCGATTCAGAACAACCATGATACTAGAAATCATCTGAATCTGAAAGTCACATGATCATTCGGAGAGTGGGCCAATTTTGGCCCCCATAATGTATATATTGTTTGTCCAGTAAAACCAATCTATTCGATATCATGACCCAAGATCCTAAGCAGGCACAACAAATACAGGCTCTCCGAATTCAGGGACCAAATACCCATATCAATAGACGCACACTTAATCGATCCAGACCCATTCCAATGTCGCAGAGTGCTTGCAAGCTCATTTGAAAAATCCAAACGTCAGACCAGTGTTGCAAGAATCGAGCAAGACCCAGATTGGAAGTAATAGGGGGAAAATAAGAACAAGGGTCAAAATAGTACTCACGACGTCGATGAGCTGCGAAAGCTTGAGTTTGATGCAGACACGCAGAACATCGGACGTATTAACGACCGGTCTGACGAGCTTGTTGTAATTTGATAGCAGATCGTCGTAGAGGCGTTTTGCGTCGGGATTACCGGCCACAGCTCCGTGGACCAGTAGCGCCGACAGCAGCCATACCCGAAGCGTTTCGCCGATCGTCGGCGGGCCCATTCTGTTTCTAGGGCCCATTTTGAACGCCTCCCCGTCGCCGACGCCGACGACGGCCCGCCTCCTCTGCGCGGAGGCTCCACCTGAAACATCACAAGTGGCTCCTATGTATCTCTTTCCATCATAGCGGGGCTGAAATTGTTTTTAAATGAGATGTAATTTTCAGTGAGTGTGTGTGTGTGTGGGGGGGGGGGGTGGGTGTGGCGAAAGGTTGACTGGGTAGGAAAATTGGGTGGTGGAAAATGTTTCATATTCTATGGATGAGGATTTTGGGTCTATATGATGACGTTTCCTATACATCAAAGTTTCAGATACGGTTTAGAAAAGCAGTTGATCACTTGAATCCCAGTGATCATCATGAATTCCATGTGAAACACAATCAATGCGATAGAAGATGTACGCGAGAGTTGAAAAATGCCGGACCAGAGCCATATGTTTGGTTATGGAAGCACACAGTTACTACCTGCATCATGTACAGAATTCACGATATTGTAGTATTTTAGTCCAAATACGTCAGAATATTCTTGAACTAATTTCAAAGAACTTCTCAAGGGCTTTGGAAATTCTCCCGCCGAGGTCAAAAAATCCTCAGGTTGTCAAATCAGCCTGGTTCCAATAAACCAAAAAGAAAATAGCGGCCTATTTTGCCTTTTTGATAAAATCTTTTCAGATTTCAATTTGTCATTTGGATTAGAAATACAGGTGGAAAATACTCAATCTATGTATAACAACTGAGGGAGCCCAGTTCTTGCATACCGTGAAAGCACAAGCAGTTTATACTTATATTCCGGAGACTTGAGGATTTCGCTCTTGCACAGAACTGATTCTCACGGTGTCATACGGACTATCATTGATGCACAGTGTGAACCAGAGATCTCATCTTTTATTGGCATCTGAAGTTTTTGCTTGGTCTCTTTTGCTTTTATGTCTGTCAAGAATTATTGAGATAGATCCATTCCGCGTGAAAGAATGCTTTCAATCAAAATGTATCATCAAAATGATGGTCGAAATTTAAGATTAAAACTTGAGAATGAGCATGTGTTGTGTCGGGGAGTAGTGCTTATGAACTAATTTTTCTGGAACTCAATTTCTTCAGCGACTTCAATATTTTAATTTTATCTTGGTATCCATTTCCACAACAATCATACAACCAGAGACGCACTCGGAGACGCATTTCTGACGAACAAAATATTATTTCCCGGAAAAATAGAATGAAATGTAGTAGAACTGAAATTTTCAAAAATTATTTAGATCGTATTATCATTCTCCCTCGCGACTTATGACACATCATAATATTGTCATCATACATCTCAAAAGAATGATTTGTGATCACTCGTATAGAATCAACAAATCCCATGTAGAACATAAAATTCCATGAACATACATGATCATGAAATCCGTGGATTTGATGTTCATATATGATCAGGTATAAAATCGGTTTGAAAATTTGGCATTTTTGTTTCGGAAAGACGTGATATACTCATTAACAATTGGTGTAACATCAATACCTCACAGTATTGGTCAAACATCACTCAGAAAAACTTTCCTCGGAGTCATTCTCAGGTTTTGAACATTTGGAGCACCGAAGAGAATGGTTTCGTTAAAAATCTCACTTTTTTGAAACTCGAGACCGACTGCTGGGAAGATTTTTTTTTCAGTAGCATATGATCAGTATCGTGACGTATTGATGTTAGAATAGGTTTGGATCAATACATCACAACTTTCTGGAATAAAAAAAAATGTTTGAAACGGTTTTACATATGATCATATATGGCAATGGAATCTTCGGATTCCATGATCATATATGTTCATGGAATCGTATTTTTTACATGGAATAGAGCAATTCAATTCTTGTTCGAAAGTTGGTCTGATGTAGCTACTACAGGCTGCAGAATTTGGTCATATGAATTGGATAACAATTGTATAAAATAAATAAATGAAATCTAAGTCCCATCAAATAATGTCAATACCAACTGCTCATTGAAAGGTATACCCCGATTCATTTGCGAAATTTATATCGAATCTCAAATCTTCGAACAAGCGACTATTTACAGCGCAAGATTGATCGTTGAATTTCAATTCAGCGTGAATATCGAGTCGACCGGAAAGAGTCTGCGCGACCGTAAGTCGGTCGGTCGTCGGGCAACTTCATCGAGGAAATAAAAGGGCCCCTGGTGAAGAAAAGAAATTAGAAAATTTGACTTGAGAAGTTTGAGAATGTAAAGTTGGAGCGCCTCGATATTTGAACTCTCGCGCGAGCAAGAGTCGCCGTCGTGCCGTCTGCCCACCCATATACTATACCAACTCGCGCCTCATTTTCTTGCAAATTGAGCCTGAAACTTCTCCGCGCACCCGAGAAGAATTACGCCCAAGCTGACTCGTCTCCATCCTCTGACTCTTACCCAAAGAAACGGGTGCCATTCAGCCTGACTATTAAGCATAAATATATCTATATAGCTATGTACGTAGAGGGCCAAGCTGCCTCAAAGATAGGGAATAATTATGAGCCTCATTGTAAACGATGGAACAAAAATTTTTCCTAGTTTTCATCCTTTTCATTTTGAGCGTTGCACTTATACTGTATGCGATGAGAAGAGTTATATGGATCAGACTCTAGCTACTGTAAGCGCTTAAGAGGTTGTAGGTTGAGACGGAAGCGAATGCAGATTAATTCAAAAGTTTGCGCAAAAACAAGCATCCGTTGGAGAAAAGCAAGTGCAGAAGAGAGTAGTCTAGAGTTGTAGGAATTCAGCTAGTACAATCTCGCCTTCCGCTCAATTGATTTTGAATCACGTTAAAAGCTCGGCCGAGGAAATTGCGAAACAGAGATTAATCGTTCCATTTCAGAGCCGAATAAATTTAAGCTAAAGCGTGTACTACTCTCTCTCTCTCTTGATTCGTGCTACCGGTAGCGGCGGAAAAACAATATCGGATATCGTATTTTTCAGCTAATCGTTTGCACAGTCAGGAGTGGTTTTTCATCATGTTTCGAGGACAGAGACGAGGGATCCGGATATTTTTGGTTTTTTTTTTTTTTTTTATTCATACTCGATGACTGAACTCCGAAATCGACGTGAGCGAGTGTTGATTGAGCACCACTTGTTGTTGTAAACTCTAACGTATCTAGAGGATTGTCATAAATATACAGATTATTTCAAGAATTGTCCCAGACTTCACAAGAGGGTGAATCACGTTCAATAACAGTCAACAATCCGAAGGACAAGCCCGAAATTCTGTTGAGCTCATTGTCGAGCTCTTCCACGGAATTGAATTCTGAAGAGGGTTGGTTTAAAAATACGTTTCAGCAACACTTGTTGACTACAAGAAATACTTCATTGTTATCAAAATCAGGGTTGCTCAGCTGCACAAATAAGAATACGATTGTTCATCCTCTTCTGAGTGTAAGCATGGACACGAGTGTACTTATGAAGCCATCTCAAGGATCCTTTCATATCATCTTGAAATCTACTGATAACAAATCTGTGATAAGATTCCACGTGGAAATACAAGCACAATTGGAAAAAATGAAAAATTACCTCACTTTCCTCGACAACCCCCAAGAAATTTACAAGAAGTTTTGTTGGGATTTTTTTTTTGAAGACCACACTCCCTGAAATGACGAAGAAATATGCTGGAATATCGAAGAATTCCACGGTTTTCATCTAAATTGGAACGTGGCAGAAGTGAAGCAGATTCTGCATAGATAAGTGAGGGCTTGGAAATTACTCACCAAATAAGAATATTCTAGTAACAAAGCTAGAATGAACTTTAATTGAGTCAAGCCGGGAGAATTCGTGATACGATTTGTTTGATTCAGAAAGGCATGATTTGCTTCTCAAGATTGAAAATGAGCTCTCAGAAGTCTTGGTCCACAAATCTCAAATTTGCGTGTCACGCATGTGAAAAGTGAGTACGATCAAATTGAGTAATTTTAGTACAGTGGGTGGAATTTTGTTACGCCCTCAAAAAATGAATTTCAAAGTTGCGTTTGGCGAGGTAAATAGTTCTATCGCTCTGGAACCTATTCTCGCCGCCGTAGATCTCGCATGGATGATTATGGTTGTTCATTGAAGCTTTTTTTGAAATGGCTGATTTCGCAGCGTTCCGCGATTGGTCCAGTTGATGTACCTGACAACAAGTGTTCCGGAACGATCTACGGGTGAATAATGCTACGTTCCGATCACATGTTTTACCATATTAAAGGAACCCTCATTACATTGGGATGTATTCATAGCATTTGGAATTTAAAAGACCATTGAAAAAGTTAGCCCAGTTCTAGGTTATACTACCTAGACTAGGCATTACCCCGAGGTAACTTTAGTTCAACACTGTATGGTAGCTCTTTCCTGACTCATATTGAATCTAATGACGGTCCAAGAGATTATAAAATGTTCCAAACAGCTAAGAACAAGATTTTTGAACAATTAATATCATATTTCAGTACTGAGCGCGTTAGCTTATTTCAGGCACTGGGAAAATGGGATCGCAAGCGGAATACGGGTGAATTTTTCCCTTAAGAGAACCCAAAATCGCATTTGAAAGCGACTTTTCTAGTTTAGAGTAATGAAAATTGATTCACTCGCACGATGGGTAACATGGAATTATGTATGTGTACCAAAGTTACCCAACCGGGTCTTAACTTAGGTACACTTCTTCAACTGCATATTCTGAGGCTCCGAAAAATCTATTCTGAGGAGATTGAGGTGGAATTGATCGGGGTCCTATGAGATTACCCGTATAACATTCGCAAAGTGTTATTCTCTGAGCATATCAATGAATCCTAAAATAGAAGATTTACGAGTCTCGGTTGAGCACTTTTCAGCACGAGGGCGGATGAATTAGTTTTTGAACAATGAGTGACTCTTTTCGGCCCGAGCCGAAGTCGAGGACCAAAAAATATCACGGGAAAACAGAAACCAAAAACTTTCTGGCCAAACGTCGAAATGAGTTTGTCCCATCGTCTGTGCAAAAATATGACGTTTTTGCATAGTTTTTTGATTTTCTTTTTTACACATTCTGCTGATGACAAAATAGTATTTGGCACTCGAGCGGGTTGTTTCTTGTTTCTTGTGATAGTTTCGACTCTCGACATCGGCTCTGGACAGAGAATATCACTTGGTGTGTCAAAATCAACATTTCCGCCCTCTCATTGAAATGTACATTGCGGACAGCTGTGACTTAATCGGACCCTACGATTACGTGAACGAAAAAGTTTCGTTCGGCGACCCGTGACTTCTCTAAGTTCGAGTCCGAGACGAAGACTGGAATCGTCGTGAACTCGCAAAATCTAGGGAGTGGTTATATTTTGACCACGAATGGGTTCAAGCGGAGATTCCATGGAGAAAGGATACTTCAACACACAGTATGTGAAAGAAAGTCAGTGATCATGGGTAAAGCGCTGCCTTGAGCAAGATGAGTCGAAATTGTCATACGAACTATATGGATGCCAAATTTTATTTTGCATCCCAAGTAACTTTTACCGGCCCGAGGTGCAGGATAGGGTTAGAATTTTCAAGGGGTGGCAAAATCCAAGTTTCGCGGCCAAAATGCATATCGTAGGTTATTTTATGACAAACTTCCAGTGAAAGTGAAAATTGCTGTAAAAAGAACACTTTTGTGCACAGGGTGTATCAAAAACTTCATTCCAAAACACTAGTACTCAAGGTTATCATCATAACGAACATAAAAGAAATGTGTCATCGCACGTAATAAGATATCAAGTATGATGTAAGTCAATACATTAACTCTATGACGAGAGAATTTACGATCAGCTAGACCAAAAATAGATGTTTGACTCACGCATAGAGATGCGTGTTCAATAACATGTCAAAATAGTTATGAAATCAATTTGAAAGCGGAACGAGAAAGCTCATTGGGATTTGCTGGTAGATCGTGAATATCATCAGTAATAAAGGTAGATATTACCAGGATCAAATGGTACATTGCAGAGTCATCGAATTCTCGAATCGAGCATTTACAATTATGTAATCCATAATTACGAGCACCACCTTACAGCCTTCGATAATCTCTATTCTTTAATCCCATGAAATCCACGACTGTGATCGAAGTGCATGTCGCTAACGAATTTGAGCTTGCAATGGATAATGGCTCAGTTCGCGGTTGAAAATGGTTTTTTTGTACGTCAAGCAATGGTTTTGCTGAATGAAGCATTTTTGTGAGCCTGGCATCCCTCTCATCTGGAGTGAAGTGCCTCGACGCGGCTGGCAGTGACGCGAGTTTCAGCAGAACGAGATTCATTCGTCTTTTTAGAATCGTCACGGAAGCGTAGGTAACGAGCGGTATATCGGATGTGAAGAAACCGAGTATAGCACGAATGTGAGGTGTATGCTTCTTGAGATTTTCTCGGGGAGAAATTTTTCAGTGAATCTTGACGCTCGTTTCTGGCTGGCTAAGCAGGAACTGTAAGATTCCTCTCACGCCCAGAATATTCTATCATTGAGAATTTGCGCTCTGTAAAAAAAAGTGTTTCGATCTGTCTGTCGCAACAATTCCGAGACACAATTTTGGCCTGATGAATCCTGTTTCTCGATTTTCAACGGTGCCCATCAATACCCAGGTTCAGGTCTTTGAGAATCCGATGACTATTTTTTCTGTGCCACATCAAGAAAAAACGTTTCCAGGCCTCGAATTTCGTGCTGTTTTCGAACTTTACTTCCGGTGGATTTATAACCTTGTCTCAGCATTATCTCTTGGGCGAATCCACTAAATCGCATAACACTCCATGAAACGGTCGATATCTGAATTACCCTGGTATCACATATCAAATCACCACAAATGAACCAATCAAACTCTGGCACGAAACTTACTCCTGCAGTCGATGCCGAATAAGCTCTTGGCGCCGAATAGCCGCCACAGTCGTAGATATCAGTCTACTCCAAGTTGTTTTTCCATAATTGCCGGCAATCACTAAAATCCGCCAGCAATCTGTAATAAATATCCCCTTTCTCACTTCACTCCGAAACGATGATACACCACCATATATACCATATATATTCTCACGAAACCGGACACACTGTATGATAATAAGATCCCGTATGTGAAAATCAAGGGCAGCAATTTTCGCGCGCACCGATGCTGCTACTGTTCCCGTATAGGCTGCCGCTGGCTCACTGAGTGGTGCAACCCTCTTTCAGCTTAAGAGTCAGAAACGATCGGAAAATGGTCCGCTAGGGGGCGCCAAAATACATGAACAGAACAGAGATAGACTTTGTAAGGGGTGGTGATGGTGGTGTGAACCAGCCAGCAGAAGTGGAAGCGGCCACCCCTTTGAGGCACGTGGACGCGCCGCGATTTTGGCAAGAATAGGGCGGAGGGGAGAGGGGGAAAGTGGGTGAGCTTGCGAGAGCTTGCAATGCTGATGGGTAGGCGTGAATACCGGTGAGCTTGTGGATGAATTTGAGAGGAATGCGGAGAGCCCTTTACAATTTTGACGGCGGTAATGATGATCTGTTGAGTGCGATAACGCAAAGTTATTGTTATAGTCGAGTAGAGACGGATCTCCAAATGAAATTGATTTCACTAATCACGTTCGGATTCTTGCAACCATAGTGGATGGAACCTTCGCAATCAGATGCAGAACCTATTTGCGATACATATCGGATGGATTACATAGCTCAATGTATCTAATCTCGAAATTTTAGGAATTGACACTCGTCCTATCAAAAGTTTCAAAAACTGCAGAAAAAATACAAGCTATTATGTATTCTGGCATCTGAAGTACGTAATCATGTTCTGAAAGAAATTTCATTTTCCTAAAAACTTCTATTTATGTGTAAGCTGATTGAGATATGAAGATATTCCTAAAACTTTTGACTTTTGGTGTCTCGCCGTGGTAAAGTGGGATATGGAATGTTCCTTTAGGTCTAAACTGTCACTCTCCTTCTGTTTGGATGTCTTGAAAGTGTTCAAAAAGGCAGATGTCGGTAGGTGAGTGTGCGAGAAAACATCCAGGAATCAAGAAATTTACGTCTCACAGCATCAGACCTGTGGGATTCAGGAAGCTTTCGCCAGTGGAGCGATTCTGAGCAAGTTCTGTAACTTCCCAGATTTTTTTTCAATGATTCAAAGTTATGATTTTGCTATTCGAGGGGAGTGAGCTTCACCAATCTCACGCGTGACACGTATGAGATGAGAGCATCACAGATTTTTAGCAAAAAGTTGTCATACCGCTTCACAAGCTACACTGTAAAAAATTTGTGGGATAAACTTCAACCAACTGCTCAAGTTTTTTCCTCAACCACTGGTTGACGCCGATAATCAACAATTGGTTGATTTTTGGCATCATCCACTGCTTGATCGGCAAATCAAACCAAACTACTGGTCGAACATTTTTCCACAGCGAGTATGGGAGTGAATATGAGATCCATGCAGACTGGTGAGTGGTTTTGATCGAAAAGGTCCGCGTGGCCATCACCGATGTTCATTTTTATTTGTTGACAGAAAGACGCGAAGGAACCCGTTTTGTTTGACCAATGGGTATACTGCAGTATTGTCTTCCGAAGATCGCTTTTAACCAAGCTCATGGGTCCCGTATTTTACCCAATAAAAGATTCGGTGAATTTTCTGTCCGAGCTAAGCGTGGCAGCCTCAGTCGAGCGATCATCAATCCGATGCATCTTTGGGATTCACTACAAGGGGGGGGGCTTAGTTCGAAAATTTGAAAGATTAAAAATCTGAGGGAGTGAGATCAACTCTGGAGGAGAATAGGAATGATTAAAAACCTTAAATTTTTCAAATTTGCCATGTCTGTCGTTTTGCTGCTAGCGATTAATTTTCTTTACGAATCACGAAAATTTTCTGAGCCCGGACATTGACATCGAAAGTAAGCAGTCAATCTTTGGAGACCAGTTTTTAAGACATGCATAATTCACTTGAATCGGCATCGGCTGGCAATCGAACTTTTGGTGACAAGGAGCAAGTTCACAATTCACATGGTCATTTTACCTATTTTTTTCACGATTTCCACTCATACCAATACTAGCGACAGCTGAACTTTGTCCTGAAATTTTTACAACTTTCCAAAGCTCTACACGTGAGTTGTCTGAAACACACTGTGCGATTTATGATTCAGTTCGCTTCTTCAGAAGTACTTCATAATTCCTGTACACGGATTTTACGGAGAAGAAAGAGTTGGCAAGACCATTAATATGGAGTAGCAGAAATTTGCTGCTGTTTACACTGAACCAGTGTTTGTATGTAGGAGGAGGATTTGTGCGAGTATAGAATATCAGAAACCATATATATGGTACGCTTGTTGGGAGTTGAATTCGTGAGATACGATTGAAGCACGTACAGTATGACTGAATTTCTGTCGTGGCTGATTGTTTATCGATTGAAATTCCAACCAAAGCGGATAGAAACTTTCACGGAGAGATTTCAGCAATAGAATTTCTAGAACTCAACTCGATCTGTCCGGCTCGGGAGTTATTTTGTGATCAAACTTTGTTTGCATATTCGTGAGGCATTTTGCTTGGATCCTGGAAACTTTCCAAATTATATCCTTGTCCTCATCATTTTCCATGCAAATTTAGGTCAGGAATGTAATACCTGATTAAATTTTGAAGGCACACATAACGCTGATCTTCTTTCGAAAATACGCATGAGGAGCAAATATCCTAATAAACATATATATACAACTGGAAATCAACACATACCGATACACAAACATTATATATTCAAAACTTCATGAGTGTAAGAAATATGCAACAAAGAAATGCATGTAATATTCTGGAAATAGACCACTTATCGCGGAAATAAAAATGGGCCAAAAAGCGAGAATTTTTCCGAGTTGCTTGGGGTTAAATATGTTGTTTATCGACAAGCAGATGCGAAAAAAATTTGCTGTGTGCTGAAAATGACATTTCCAGCCTCAGCAGAAGCCCTGAAGATTTTCAAAATAATCAGAAAAAATACTGGTATTTCGACGTCACTCTCGAAAATGGTGTATCAACGAGCCAGAGCGATCCCCTCATCAGAATCTTCAAACTACACATTTTTGTGTAATTTCGACCGTAGAAACCCAAAAGCGAGGTCCTCTTGAGCCTCAAAAGTAAGAGGTCTTTGTAGATTGCAAAACGCCAGCCAAAACGAAAAACATCGCTTCTTCAGAATACCCCAAAATGCGTTAAAATTGTGACAGTCGTGAGATTTGCCTGGAAGCTAAAGATGTCAACTTTCAGCACGCAGCAAAATCTTTTCCGTGTCCAACCCCAAGCACAACAATGTGCAAAAAATTCCATTTTTTGACCCACCCTAGTGTAAATAGGGCAGAGTGGGGCAAAATCGGACAGATTCTGCAGTGGGGCTATCTGACGATACTTGAGGCTAGGCGCGCTATGGGACTTTGAAGTTCAACTATTGAATGGTTTGTAAGAAAATTTTCAGACCCTTAGATCTTAGCGTTCATACTTTTTCTTAAAGTTAGAAAAAAGTCTGTCCGAATACGCCCCATGCTTGGGGGCACTTCTGACAAGTTTTGGGGGCAAATTCGGACAGCCTTTCAAAATTTAGGTATACGGCAATATTCTCCGCCTACCCGAGCTGCTTTTACTCACCGAAAGACGTAGTAATGACCAAAGATCAAGAGGTAACCCCACCCGTGACCTCTACATCCTCCCATTGCCTCAAGAAGCGGGCCATTTCCATATCATTATTGGAATAGGCACTTTATCGCTGCACAACTGTCTTCAGCAATCAGCAATCGACTCGTCGCTTCTAAGAATCGACTTTCATTCGTTTTTCTTCATATTGGAGGTGCCCTTACTCGCCGTTAGTCTAACCAAATGATAAAGTGCGACAATCAACCGGATATCAGCGAATGCGACAGTGAAAATGCGAAAATCGAGCACTATCTTCGAACACGTTGAAAGCGACTTCTGACCCCTAATCTGACTACTGAGACGGCCGTTGGACATCGTAACTTCATTTTCTTACTCTTTTTCAATAATCTAACTCACTCTCAACCTTCCGCGCTTCGGAAAATTCGCACAAATGCATACGCGCCTCGATACGGGCAGTTTATCCTCGAAAAATACGGATGCACGATCGGTCGACCGATTCTAGATGGGATTCAGCATTGTCCAAATTCGCTCCGTCCAATCTGTCCAAAAATGCCCCTGACCCTTTTTTTTCGCGGAATTGCGATTACTTGTGTCCGATTAAACCAATTTTAACCCACGATGGCTCAAAATCTTGGTTTCATGATGTAGCTTTTGACTCTCGGATGTCAATGAAGTCCATCCTGTCATGCAGGAGTAGCGTAAACTCTTGCATTTTCAAAATGAACCACGCGATACCCTCGAAAAGCGACCCTACGTCAGCGTGCACTCCCAGTATCGTTTCGGGAGGTCTAACCGCGATAAAAACCATTGTCTGTGATAGTATTAAAAGAGAATTCACGCGGCAAAAGCCTAGACTCGCCCATAACCGAGTCATCTCACTTATCCGATTTTGCCCCCGTCCAAATTTGCCCCACTCTCCCCCACACGTGGGGCCAAATTAAGCAGACCCTCGTATAAATTTGCCAAAAATCAAAATTTCATCACTGTAAATTGCCTCGTCAAAAAACGCGGCTTATTGATTCTAATATGATGAAAAAATGCATGCGCACTTCGCTTGCGAAACCATTTTGGCCACAGGAGGTCGATTCTAAATTTCGGTCGTCAGGACGTCTTAGTCATTGGTGGTTTCCGCGCGGAGTTGCGATTCCACGTGGCCTCACACCGTGTTTCATGATTCCACGATCCGGGCCCGCTACGCTAAGGATCGCGAAATCGCGAATCAACGCATAGACTCGCGGGGATTCCTCGTCACTCGATATCCACGCCTAGTCTAGATCAAAATTGAAAGTCGACCTACTGGTGGACAGTTGAGCATGTCATTCTCACTTTGTTCTCACTATGCTTTTAGATCAAAAACGAAAAAATTAGTCAGTCCTGTAGCCGTAAGACACCAGTCTTCCTCATACATATATATCACTCAAGAAATAATTGATACGTTCGCTGTCAAGGCCGAAATTGGTGGCCATTCTTCTCTCACCTGGAGAAAATACCCTGGGGAAACTGGTTTCGCATAATGTTATTTTCTATGAGGCCAAAACTTCCATCACATTCTCTAACATACAGGGTGTCCGAAAAGTAAGTACCCCCCCCCCCCCATTTTTTCAGAAGTGGTTGGAAATCGGGAAAAACCTCGGAACAAGTGTCCCCTTATTTTGAGGGGGACATCCGATGGTGGCCTTGTTTTTTACCTTGAAGGTCATTTTCAAGGTCATTTGGAGGTCAGCTGGATTTTTTAAAATGGAAACACCTACTTTTGACCTCGAATTCTGAAAGAACATGAAAAATGATGAAACTTTTGTTTGAAAGTTTTTTTGACCCGACTTGACCTTGGCGAGATAAATGGAGGTCGGATAAACGGGTTGACGGTAACCGCTGTCACTCCAAGAGTGAGCATTTTGTCGAAAAATGTTTGGGATAAAAGTTGTTTATGATCACAGTAGAAAAGATCTAATGACCTTGTTTCCGACCTTGGAGGTCATTTTCAAGGTGATTTAGTGGTCAACTCGATTTTTCCAACGGAACCACCTAATTTTGACCTCCAAGGTCGGAAACAAGGTCATTAAGTATTTTCTACTGTGATCATGAACAACTTTTATCCTTAACATTTTTCGATAAAATGCTCACTCTTGGAGTTACAGCGGTCACCGTCAACCGGTGCTGACCTCCATTCATCTTGCCAAGGTCAAGTCGGGTTAAGAAGAGTTTCGAACAGAAGTTTCATCACTTCTCATGTTTTTTCAGAATTTGAGGTTAAAATTAGGAGTTTCTATTCGAAAGAATCGAGTTGACCTCCAAATGACCTTGAAAATTACCTCCAAGGTCGGAAACAAGGTCACCAGCTCTTTTCTACTGTGATCAGAACAACTTTTATCCCAAACATTTTTCAACGGAAACAAGGTCATCAGCTTTTTTCTACTGTGATCATGAACAACCTTTATCCCAAGCAGTGGTCACCGTCAACCGGTGCTGACCTCCATTCATCTTGCCAAGGTCAAGTCGGGTCAAAAAGAGTTTCGAACAGAAGTTTCATCACTTCTCATGTTTTTTTCAGAGTTAGAATTAGGTTTTTTTATTCGAAAAAATCGAGTTGACCTCCAAATGATCTTGAAAATGACCTCCAAGGTCGGAAACAAGGTCATCAGCTCTTCTCTACTGTGATCATGAACAACTTTTATCCCAAACATTTTTCGATAAAATGCTCACTCTTGGAGCGACAGCGATTACCGTCAACCCGTGCTGACCTTCATTTATCTCGTCAAGGTCAAGTCGGGTCAAAAAAAGTTTCGAACAAAAGTTTCATCATTTTTCATGTTATTTCAGAATTCGAGGTCAAAAGTAGGTGTTTCCAAAAAATCCAGTTGACCTCCAAATGACCTTGAAAATGACCTTTAAGGTAAAAAACAAGACCACCATTGGCTGTCCCCTCAAAATAAGGGGCCACGTGTTCCGGGGTTTTTCCCGATTTCCAACCATTCCTGAAAAAATGAGGGGGGGGGGGGTACTTACTTTCCGGACACCCTGTATATGGAGTAGTATTCAGGACCAAATTATCCGCGGAGCTTTTCACATACCATTTCCACAGTGAAAATCGTTGCAAAAAATGCTGTCTCTCATTTTTACTCCTCTTATAACAATTTAACAAGTAAGTTCGTCCGAACAAAACTGCTCCAAGTTCATTCGGGGAATACTGTGAGAATAAATCATCAGGCACTGAAGTAGAAACTTGATTCACTATTCATAGGGAATCAATTTTTTCTTGGTGAAAAGTATTGTATAAAAATTTAAATAAAAAAACCCTCACCTCAACCAGTGATGCAGAGTTGTAAATGCAAAGAAGGATCGTGAATTGAGAGAATAGCCCGAGGCATAAAATACAGGGCAACTTGGTACGGACAAACTTGGAAAGCCGAGGTGTTCCATGTACGGGAGCATCATGGGTGAGAACGGAAACGGCTCGTAAAGAGTTGCCGTATAGCTCGCTCGCCCGTTCTCAGCCTGCTGAACTTATCATCTCAGGCAGTAACAGCAGCAGGTCTGGTCCTAACGCCGTGCCACATTTCGTCTTGGCTTTTTCCCGATAATGCACAAGTTTCAACGATGCCGTGGACGAGGCCGTTGCTCAAGTCGCCCGAAGATATATCTACCCATCAGTTACGCTTTCAGAAGATGTCAAAGTACCGTCATATAGCTTTCGCACCGGATGGCCACTTCGCGGATAGTATACTCCTTCGGCTCTCTGTGTTACTCATCCTTGTGTGTATACTTTCTCCTGAATGTATTTGGAAGAAATTCTTTAAAATTTCCGTAATGTTATTCTTTGATCTTGGTTATAAAGATCTTGTTCAATCTGAATATATGGATATATTGAAATTTACATATACTTGGGATTTTTGCGATACGTTTGAGCGCGTTCGGTTCACCATGGCACACCGGAAGAAGCGAAATAAAGCCTCCCTATGAAAGTATTGGATCAATTTTAAAAGTATTTGTGGCAGAATAGTATATTACGCAACAAGTGCGAGAAGGTCAATTTCCGCACAAGTTGCCAAACGTGTGCGTGAATGTTACTTCTCGCGCGAGTTGGCAACGTGTGCGGAAACTTCTCGCACGTGTTGCGTATACTATTTTTTACAACTGTGCGCGAAGTTGTAATTAAATGCACCACTGTCATGTACATGATCATTAGTGGATAATATGATCCATCCAAAATAATCAGAATTTGATGGAAAATTGACCGCTTTGACCGAGAAACATGATTCTGAGTCCTAATTTCTGTAAGTTGGGCAGTTTTTTCCGAAACCGAGAGTGCTCAACTTAGACACAATCGAATTTTTTACCAACGATCGATTTGTAATCGATCATAATCGATTGAAAATCGATTTTCAACGATGCTACCTGTAATCAAGACATTAGTTAACCACTTCATTGTGTTTCCGAGTCATTCCATAGCGAAAACCGTTCCAAAAACTACCAGTGTTCGTGGTGGAAAGTGGTCAAAGTTCAAGATCTGTCATCTCACTCGCACTCGTGGGATAACCCATTAGGTGCGAGTGAGACGGAAGATGTGGAATGGCCGCTGACCGTCATCATCCCATTACAGTTCACCTTGTTCGCGAACGTACATCACTAGTACTTCCAAAATGAACAAAGATGTCTCCAGCATACCATGAAAGATACTTCTAACATTCAATTGAAAGATTATAACATTGAGAATCTGGAAGGGATCTTCGTTTAGGAATCGAATCTCAGTACGAATGTGACTACGTAAAAGGGTCTTATCACTGCAAGGAGAGGTACCCAGAAAGTCACCAAGACGTCGATGACTTGCTGGAGGAGCCCAAGCCACAAGAAAATTTTTCGAAAAAAGGGTCTAAATGCAAGGCTATTGATGGAAAGAGCTTAAAGGCAGAATATTGGTAGGAAGGGCCTGAGTGCAATAGTATTGGTTGAGAGGGCCTAAGTGAATTAGTATTGATGGAACGGTCTGGCTACACAGAGCCAATGATCGTACGGGAACGATGGATTCGCGTACGCGAATTTCCCTAGAGAACTAGGTCCGAGAGAGTTTTCGTTCGCGTATCGAGAGGGCCATCATTCGCGTACGCGAATCGGAACACCGGAACGAAACTACCTGAAGAAACTACCGAAACTCGCGTATACAACCAATCTGAGGGTATTCGCGTATCGAACTGGTCCCTCTGGAATCTCGTATGGCAACCAAAATATGGATGTTCACGTACGCTGACCAAGTCTCGAATATTCGCGTACGCGAATTCCCGGATCGAACTGGGCCCAGTGGAATCTCATATGGCAACCATGGTATGGGTATTCAGGTACGCTAACCAAGGCTCGAATATCCTCTGGAATCGCGTATGGCAATCAAAGTATGGATGTTCGCGTACGCTAACCAAGTCTCGAATATTCGCGTCCGCGAATTCGCGTATCGAACAGGTTCCTCTGGAATCTCGTATGGCAACCAGAGTATGGATGTTCGCGTACGCTAACCAAGCCTCGAATATTCGCGTACTAATTCGCGTGTCGAACTGGTTCCTCTGGGATCGCGTATGGCAACCAAAATATGGATGTTCGCGTACGCCGACCAAGTCTCGACAATTCGCGTACGCGAATTCCCGGATCGAACTGGGCCCTCCGGAATCTCATATGGCAACCAAGGTATGGGCATTCGCGACGCTAACCAAGGCTCGAATATTCGCGTACGCGAATTCGCGTAGCGAACTTATTATTCTGGAATCGCGTAAGGCAACCAAAGCCTGGGCATTGACGTACGCTAACCAAGTCTCGAATATTCGCGTATCGAACTCGTCCCAGCTAGGAGGATGCGTTCCCGGAACGTACCTCAGAAGGTTCCGATGGGAACCAGGAAACGTTTCAGCCAAGAGACTGTGGTCCGTAGGGGCGCCGTTGCGGCTACGTACGAATGTCCGCAAGTGAAAACGTTCCTCACAGGTTGTCTCATGATCACCGGAACGTTTCATACGTTTCCGCATAACAATTGTTAAACGAATAATTTTCAGTTATTTCTTCCTTGTTGATTCTTGCCCGATAGATTTACAGTTTCATCATCCTCCTATATCTGGTCAGCCTCATTTATGTTTCAGTGCAGCCAATAGGATCGCACCGATGGCCTGCGAGAGTACGAATTGAAAAAACCAATTTATTTATTTATTTAACGAAAAAATTTCTAAGTTCTTAGTTGCACGAGCAACGAATACGAAACCATTACAAAACTGTTATGAAACCACGGAAGCGTTCCGGCGATCATGAGACAACCTGTGGGGAACGGTTTCGTCTGCGGACATTCGTACGTAGCCGCAACGGCACCCCTGTACAGTCTCTTCACGATCGGTTCACTGGTTCCCATGGAAACCTTCTGGGGTATGTTGCGGGAACGCATCGTCCTAACTGGGGTTCTTCTTGAATCACGTATGGCAACGAAACCTGGGCATTCGCGTACGCCAACCAAGTTTCGAATATTCTCGTGCGTCAATTCTCGTATCGAACTCATTCTTCTGGAATCGCGTATGGCAGCCAAAGCCTGGGCATTCGCGTACGCTAATCAAGTCTCGAATATTCGCGTACGCGAATGATGGGGTTAGAACCGCGAAGAAATCTGATCCGCGTAAGAAAACCTCGAAGCATGCCACAGGCAAGATCCAACTCGTTTCTATCGTTTTTTCTTGAAATGGCCATTTGTGATTAGGCCCTTCTTGCACCCACCCCCTCAGTTATGAGTGGTTATACTTTTATAGGAAAAACGAATTTGATGCGACTCGTACTTTGGATATGAGATTAAAGAGAGCAGGAGACTTTTTGCTTGTAGACATGAGCATTCCAGTTTTTACGGATTGTTGCAGTTTCAGGCAAATTGCATCGGCACGCTTCCGAGTAGAAGGAAGAGAAACTTCAACTCATTTCCAGATCCTTTGTCTTACATAAATAAGGTGGGCCAGCTATTGAGCCTTTCATACGTTGTATCGAACCTTGTATCACTAATATACTCGTGATTATCATAGTGTCTGTGTCATAGGTACGTGCAGTAATCGTCCTAAAATCTCCATCGGCTTACGACGTATGTACCTGAGATCGGCACTGACCTTTTCACAGCTCAGTATCGTCCTCGTTACTCTGAGTTCAATCCTTGATTACTCCTGATGGCAAGCACGGATCCATCTGGTAACCAAAAGTACTGGAAAAGTCAGCTAAATAGTATTGAAAATCGTGAGCACTAGAGTCTATTAAACTTCTGTACTTCATCGCTCATGTAACACAAAAATAGACTGGTAAAATTTTCCAAAAATCGAAGAATATTTCATCCAATTGCTCCAATTCTTGATGGGGATAAAATTTTCTAGCATTATCGTCGCTGAAGGATGGTGGCGACATACTCCAGATCATAAATAATCTTACGCCTAGCGGAATCATCTTGTGATTGGTTATTCAAACGTGCAAGTTTTGGTATTCTTGATTCCTGTTCTTTTCCGTCATGTACAGTCACTCCTCTTTTAAGTGTACATTTTTACTAGATAACTATTCTAGTTTTCAATCAAGCAATTGTTTTTGATGACTCTCGTGACAAACATAAAATCGATACGATACACGGATACATCAGATAGAATGAATTTCATTCCATATCTCTTAATTTATTGACTTGACCGATCAAATTATTCGGCAACTCATTCCGATTTCTATAGACATTATATCAAGACTTGAAATGTGTTGTTTGAAGTACTATACATTGTGTTACCCGATATCGATTGTAAAAAGTCTCAATAATCTCCACAACAATTTCCAAGCATTAAGATGTTGATGTTGCATTTGTAGTTGGTAATCAGTCGAAATATCCTCAAATGTTATCCAACACGGAATACTAAAACTCCATGAGATAATCCGACAAATCGTTTCAGAACCCTAAAATGATCCAGCAATACCTTGTAAATTGGTCAGGTCTCATAAAAGTTTTGGACCCGAGCATTATTCAAAATTGTAACTCTTGCTCCATGAAATCTTCGAGAATTGTGTTCGGTTTCGGAGATTTATTCAGTAGCCTCGGCCCTAAACGAGTTTTGAGAAGGAAATAGGATTCTCTATAAAATTCGAAATATTCGACTACTGGACCATTGTTGGTTATTTTGAACGGATCCTGATTCATAATACTTGCGAAAAATCGTGGAACAGGTACATGGAAGAAGGTAGCTGAGCAAGAGTTTGATTCAAGAACTGATATTTTCCCATTTTTGGAGCAATCACTATCCGTGGTATATTTACTTTTATTTCATTTTATTTCAAGCAATATACGGGCAATAAGCCCTTCACAAGGTAGTCGTTACATAGGTAAGAGGAGCGCCTTAAAAATCTAGGGTCAGTGTATTCATTTCTGCACAAAAAATAATAACAGCGGAAACAACTGTAAAATATTTCTACTTAATTGATGACAGTAACATACAAAGACATCGCTACTTCAATATACTTTTCAAATAACCCGCTCATCAGAACATGCAATTTACCATAGGAGTCTACAGAAATGTAGATTTAGCTGGAGATCACAGATGGAGCCACCAAGCCGAAAAAACAGGCATCTAGCAGAAGTCTCGTATGCATGCAGGGGACCACCTCAGCCTCAGAGTCAGACGGCACCATGGTGTTCGCGATATTTGAATTATTGTGATACTAACAAAAATCTTTGAAGATTGGATCTGTGACAGACAATTTCCGTGATTCCTGAAAACAGTTGTTAGAACTAGTCTTTCCATTGCTGAACAGTTGAATGTTGGTGATGTAATGATCCTAGAATTGTATACTCATCCTGCACTAATTTTATCGGAAAATTACATGAATGTACCGATCACTAACAGTAGTTATGAAGGAAAGACTTCTCATCGGTGAGTAAACAGCCCTCACTGTAGGTACTTGCAGTTGGCTAGCAGCAGGATTCATTGCAAATGAGTTAATAACACCCACTCAAATCATAACCTCTAACTGTGGTTGAAAGTATGAGAATTTAATTTATAATACTGATTTTCAGAGGCCAATAAATCAAGATGTATGATGCATAGGAGGAATGCATCTAGTGAGAACCTCTGGGATCCACAGAAAGTGTTTCAGTGTCCAAGTGACTACAAGTATGCAATGGTAATATTGAATCGACCAATATGTCTACACCAAGATCAAGTACTACCTCTTTGGCGGAAGGGTATGGAATTTGGAATAATAATAATAATCTCATGAGTGGTTGTGCATGAATTAATTGTAATAATGAATTATGGCAGCCCGAGTAACAATTACTGTTGATGGTGGAACAGATCGATGGATGAAATATATAGGAGACCAAGCTCAAGGAGTCCTGTCAGGCACAACAAAAACTTATCTTCCAACATTCATCACTGGGGATATGGATAGCATTGCTCCAAGCTTATTGAAAAAGTTGCAGCTTATCAAAGCCAATGTGATTTACACGTTGGATCAGTCAGAAACTGATTATACAAAAGCTTTGATTCAACTGAAACAATACATGATGGATCATCAAGAGAAAGTGAGAAAATTCTCCTATTGAATCATCTAATCCTATGTAGAAATTGATATTCTAATGGATTGCTGCTCTTTAGTTGGATGGAGTCTATATCTTGACTGAAACATCTGGAAGGTTTGATCAAATCATATCTAACATCAATACTTTATACAAGAGCTTCAAGTTCCTGAATGGTATCCCAGTGCGTATCTCATAATTTGTTCAATCATATCAGATACTGCTATTTTCTCAATCATGCATTTTATTGTAGGTGATTCAAATAGCTTGTGATTCATTAACCTGGTTGTTGAAACCAGGTCGCCACAAGATATTAGTCCCTGATATATTGTTGAAAAATGAGAGTTGGTGTGCTCTCATTCCATTCGGGGATTCAAATAACTGTGTTACAACTACTGGACTCAAATGGAATTTAGGTACGTATAAAATTGATTGTGAAATCAAGAGACTAATAGTACATGAGTGAAAGGTGATTGCAACTTCTGACAAAAATTTTAAATGGATGGTGATTGATCATTGTAGATCGAACTTGTCTGAGGTTTGGTGGACTAATCAGCACATCAAATACTTATGACGGGACACCAGAAGTAACAATCGACACAGACGTTTTCCTAGTGTGGGCAATGGGCATTGAATCAATCACAGGAGTTACTGCGTAGAGGCTATGAATTTACTTTTGGATACATCTTACTCAAAACAATGTACAGAGTAGGTAAATAGAGGTGTACATTTGTAAATAGCTTTATAAGCTTTGTAAGCTTTACCATTCAATCATGGTATTATTAGGTCTTGGGGTGATTCTGTTATTGAAAGAAAACTATTTTTTATAGTATATTTGTTTGTTGTTTGAGAAGTATGGATGTTATCTTGTGCAATATTCTATATAACGTAGTTCACAGTATGTACATCAGGTGCAAAAAGTTGTTTTCATGGCTAATAAAAATTAAAAAAAAATGGATTTCTAAATGTTGCCTGTGATGAATTCATAAGTAACAAACATGAGGATATCATGAAAATTGGACCCAATCGTGCCACGGGTGCAATAATGTTTATATGTTTAATCAACACATTTACCCTTTCCCAGAATCAAAATATCTGTAGCGATCAGCTGTTGCCCGGGGTTTCAAATACACTCAATGTTTCGCCTATATGTACACACTGGGTAACTATTACACCTTCTCTAATACATTTACGTTGTCGGAGGGGGGATTTACCAAGGGGATGGCGCACGCTCGAGTCGCATTTATGAACAGCTCACACTCTTTACGCTCACAAATCCGGTCGGTCGTGGCAGTCTGTAATGCGTCGCCGCTGTTGCTTCGGTCTCGATTGAATAACGTGAGATATCTCAATGATTGCGGTTCACTTTACTTTATGCACAGTGTTTTTAGAGTGAAAAAAAGTACGAACTTATCAAAATTACGTCGTTTATGAATGAGTGCAGAATTTGTTGGTGGTTCTCAAGTGTCATGGTGATTGTAAACGCCTTTTATCATCACATGTTCAGCATAATTTTTGAGAGTTCAGCTTCGTAGCAGCGTTGCAAACATCACATCGACAAAACTGGACGCGGGGCCCTTACAATAATAAGGCCCGCCCTGTATGTGCACAATAGCCTTATTGGTGAGTATAGGTAATCTGCTTCTGTGACACATTTTTCATAAAGTCTGTCGCATTATTATTTCTCGCGCGGGAAAAATGCATGAAGAATTTGGAGCATCCGG
Source organism: Eretmocerus hayati (assembly GCA_029851415.1). Taxonomy (NCBI): domain Eukaryota; kingdom Metazoa; phylum Arthropoda; class Insecta; order Hymenoptera; family Aphelinidae; genus Eretmocerus; species Eretmocerus hayati. Next base: position 9,937,518 of record CM056741.1, read on the forward strand.
AGCAGACGTTCGAATATTTGGAACGCCGGAACTTTTACTAATATTCATGCTTTCCGACTCCAAGCGATGGATAATTCATGATAGTTTACTATGAGGTATAGATCAGACAGCTCTTTGAGTTATTTTATCAGAAGGCGACCCATCTTATCTTACAATAACCCCATTTCCGACTCACTTTCTTTCCAAAGTGGGTATGCGATATTGAACGAAACGCAGGCTCGGTTTAGCGTGCACACGTGGTGATAGAGCGGCAGAAGTAAAAAAAAAATAATACACGTCGTCTGCGGCACACGAGAACGAGGGAAAATAATTCCTCGTAAACTCTTTTCAGCACATTTGACCGGCTTTTTACTCGCTGATATGATAATGATATCAACTTTGTATGTTTCAATATGTTACGTATTAAACTTGAATATATTACGACTGTTTATGTCATAAGTCATGAATTTTGTCGATAAAATAGATACGCTTGCCATTGATGAGAACTTCTCGTATTATCTTTTTTCAGTTTTTCACTGATGATAATGCTATGACTCAATCTTACTCAACATATGTACGATTTACTGATGAATGAATGGCCGGCGAGTTTCCTCGTGAGCCGAGCTCGTAGCTAATACATATATGCATGTAGCACTAATGAACTCACTCCCATTCAAATTGGTCCAGAGCTAATTTGACACGTGACTCGATTTCACTGTATTTATTGGGCATGATACATCAGGATAAATGTATTATAAAATTATGTACTAGATTCAAACGTCTGCATCGAGACAATAAAAAAATAATGTGCAATTACGACGTTGGTTGAGGTAGATAAATTACCCTCGAAATTCGATCACTGAGTGGCTCAACTCGGTACAACACAACGATTATGGGCTGAAACGGTAACGTAGTACATCCAATAACCGATAGTGACAAGGATAATTGTTTAAAAATTGGGGTGTGGCATGAATAAACAGGAAAAAACTTGCGATTTTTCACGTCTTTCTTGATTTTTGCGTCATGAGTCTCGAAACATGAAACTTTGGAGTTATTCCTTATCAAAGTCAAAATCGAATTCGTTCAAACACATTTGCTAAAATTGTTCATGATGGACTCATTTAGTTTTTCTAAGATGATTGAATGAATTTGGAGCAGAAAAAGTCTATGGTATCTTTTTCTAAGTTTGGTCGTTTTTGAGTAGGTAAAATGGCCAATTTCGCGGCTCTTAACCCGAAATGCATTAATGGAAGCGCCGCAATGAGGGTGGGAAGTCTCGAAATTGACCATTTTCATTACTCGAAAAAGACCAAACTTACAAAAAAATACCAATAGACCTTCTCTGCTTTAAATTCATTCAATCATCCTAGAAAAATAGTTTGAGCCCATTATAAAGAATTTTAATGAATTTGTTTAGACAAATTTGATTTTGACTTTGATGAGGAATAACTCCAAAGGGTTGCAGTTTGCGAGGAAAAGTGTTCAGATCAATTTTGTAGATCTTTCAAAGAGCTATAACTTATCTCTCTACAAATTTCCCCGAATAATCGATATTTTTCGACTTATGATGAGAAAATCGAAAAAGACGTAATAAATCGCATGTTTTTATCGTTTATTTATATCTTGCCCCAATCTTTAAACAACAACAATCCTTGTTATCATATCGATTATTGGATGTACCACCTACCGTTTGAGCCCAAAATCGTCGTGTTGTACCAAGCTTAGCCACTTAGTGATCGAATTGTGAGAGTAACTCGCGAGGTAATTCGACTATACCTATACATACTTGATCAAAATATGGGATGTGCATGTGCTAAATTTTTTTATCGTAATATCAAGAGCTGCCTCAATGGAAACTAGTTCACAAGTGTGAAGTAAGAATTTACAGGGAGTTCTACCAGTTGCTCTACACTAGCACGAGATCGCATCCACATTATCTGCATTTGAACGTGTGTTATACTGTGTTCATTTCAAAAATGTAAGAGACAGGTAGTGATCATCTTATTACCTCGATCGTAACAAATTATTTCATTCTGGCAAACTCGTGACAACTCTGTTCCCGTTGCCATGTCGTGTGCTAAGAATAAGATCAATTGTGAGTTTTTTTTTGCCAAAGTAAACGATTCCATGTTTGATCAATTGAACATCGTGTCCTCGCAACTGTGCGCAATTGAGTCAACAGGTGCCAGAATAGATATTGACACGTGTTTGGTATTGAAAATCAACTTTCATATGAATCGCCTTTCATGCAAAAGTAATTGAAATTTCAATTCAAACTTCATTTCGTGTACAGTTATCATGAACATAACAAACAGTTGAACGTAAAATATTATTTGTAAGCAGAACTGGATGATACTTGAACACTAACATTTGAAAAATGGGTTGAAAAGAAAGAAAAATATAAATGTGCTGAATTTCAAATGTTTGCTCTCGATATTGAAACATCAACCGTCAGTTGGCGTAGATATTGATTTTCTCAATCTTCGAATTCAGGTTGATTCAATCTTTGAATATTACGATCGAGATTTATGACATATTGATCAATGAATTGAATCACATAACTGGCATCGTGAAAAAATTGCCCGAAATCGTGAATTGTCATTGGAGTGCTAATTTTATTTTCCTATCAACTTCGAAAAATTATACGGAATTTGGATTGAAAACTCGATGAATTAGTACTCTTCCATATTTTAAGTCATTTTCGGTCTCAATCATGAGTACTCTGTAGTCAAATGAATAATGAGAGATGAGGATACGGTATCTTATCAATATTCGAGAGATTGATGCAAGTTTCCGGCCGGAGGTGCCCAATTTCCGTTGCGGTCTCTTGTTGCGGAATGAGAGACTATGTATACTTTTTAGTAGAGCTTACTTACATGTAAACGTTACTACAGTGTAGACAAAACAAAAAAAAAATTCGCGTGGGAGTTAGAGAAAAAGAATACACGTGTTGACGTAAATGTAGCCACGTGGTCGGACTGGTATGTTAGTTATTATACTCAGTTATGAGCATTTGCGGCTCGTCATTGCCGTCGTCGCCGCCGCAAATGTGTGGCCAATATACGTTGACACAAGGAACTTACTTTACAATCATTTTCGCCGAATATTGCACGAAATGACTGTATTTGAAAAATTCTATAAAAATTGAAATGTCACGCGCGGGAGAGAATTTTGACGCTGGAATTTTATCAGTACATACTTTTCATCGATATAGATGTTGGTTGACGTTAGTGATGGAATTCGAAGGCGATCGAATTGGATGGGGCGGTTTTTATCCAAAGGATGTTTTTGGAATTCGGTAGTCCTAGTAAAATAAATTTTCAGGTTGTCTACTTGAGTAAAAAGTGGGAAATCTATCGGAAATTCTACGTACTCGTAAGAACGTCGGAAAACCATCGGGAATTTAACTTATTTCCTCAAAACCATGAAAAATGTGAGAGTATTGTGATGCTGTGAACATTTTCCGACCGGGCAGTATTCCAATACGGCTGCCGAGTCTTTCGGGCCGCTATCACAGACTTCCATACGTTCCGATTAATAGCTCATTCAATCACGCGATTCCCAAAAAGTAGTGGTAAAGTTACTCAAAATCATCGTTAAAAAGACGGAAATTCTTCGGAAATTAGGAACACCCCCGTTTGTAGGCACTCTAATTTTACATCTCATAACGCAATTCATGTGGTAATCCAAAAATGAACTCGGACAATACCCTCACTTTGATATTCTGACCCCGTACTTTTTAATTCAGCCGATGTAAGTCTGAACATTTTGCCGTGACTCAAGAAAGTTCAAGTTTCTTGAACTTTGAACTTGCAAGACCATGGATTGCGAGCTATTCTAGAATTCAAGTATTGGTGCGTCGATAAAGTTCAAGTTTAAAAATGTTCATTCAATGAACAACATATTTTATGGTAAAGAGTCGATAACGCTTTTCGTTGTGACCCTCCTTTTGGACGAAATTGATTTCTCTGGGGACGACTTCAAGATTTTATTCTCACACGCACACAAGATCCAACATATTCGAAGATATCCCCTTATCTGAGTTAAAATATATATCTTACCGGATACCAGTCAAGGTTGTGGCATTCGATAAGGGTGAATGCGAGGGGTGAAAATCTTATCAAAAATTCTCCTGTGCTCCTTATTTAGTCGCTTGAAATATCCACCTATGAGAGAATCTTTTAGACTCATCCATGCTGTTACCCGTCCTTGTTCCCGAAAGAATATTTCCGATGTATGTGAATCTCCGAATTGCATAATTTTGTCGTTTGTAGTATTATTGTTGAGTATTAATTATTTTGAATCTCGCGCCTTTAGAAGGGAACGCACATGTAGCCGTAGCCTTATCCCTAGGTTCGTGTAAGGGTACATACTTGATATGCGTACAAGTCAGTCTGCAATGTAACGTCTGTATATTGATGTCCTGCTGGACTCAATTTCGTAAAAAACAATCTAAGGATGTTATGAACATCCCTTGTCTGTCGAATTTGGAAGTCGTTTATAAATGATCTATGATTGGAAAGGTACGTGTGTTGAATTGTATGCTTATGTATGCACATTTGTATGACCATCTACGTTTCTCCTTCTAGGCGTCCTCTCATATGTAGTTTCCAAATTAAGAATATTTACACATTATTTAAACAAAATTGTGTGTCCCAATAAGTATATTGAATCCTCTTGCCCCGCTACTCACTGAAATTTCCTCGGAAATTTCATTAATCATTCAAAATTAGAAATGTGTTCAAAAAATTTGACCGAATTTCGAGATCTCTAATTATATGCGCACTTGCAGAACAGAAACGTGATACAAATTACCCATGAATTTTCGAAACAAATAATACTACTCTTGCCAGTGGCAATCTTAATCTTTCTAATAGAAGAATGTCACGCAAAAACCCGTACACTATTCGCCTATTTGTACATGAATTTCTTGACCTGTTTTCTTTTCTTTCGTTTTCAAAGTGCCCAAGTACATGACAAGCCTTGTCGAAGATTTTTGTGTTCATTGGAGAAAGTCACATCTTAGAAAAAGAGCCATAACAACTAGCTCAATTTTCAACCACGGCGAAAAAAAACATAAAGACCAAGATAAATTTAACTTTTGAAACACTGTATCAACTTAGTACAAAAAAGTTTGCATATGAGGCTCACCGCGGAGACCTTCAGGTACTTTGAAACATTTTTTCAGTTTTTTTTTTTAATCAGCTGATTACAATTTATCAAAAATATACCGCGAGAATCAAAATGATTACTGTCTCTACCTCAGAGACTTGAGAAACGAGAAAAGGTCAAAACTATTACTGAAACCCATTTCAGTGACTTACTCATTTTTGATGACTGGAGACCAGGTCTTTTCTATCAACTAAAGGGAACTCGAATTATAATAATCTGAAAGCAAGCTGAAAGAAACATTTTTTAAAAATGAGCTCATGAACGAGCTCATAAATTGTACTTATTACGAATTTTTGACCCCAGTGAGATCTAGAACGATGAAAAGTAGAGCTTCAATCAAAAAATTTATTTGTACAATGGCGATCATTGGATTTTTCATCCATATCCTCACGCCAACCAAAAAGTGGATGAAATCACCAACATAAAAAGACTTGTTTCCGAGTCCGTCATCCAAGGCATATCTGCCTCGATGGTCTTAGAATCTCTGAATTATAATACAATGCTATTATCAATCGTTTCGATGAGGTTTGCCAAGATCCTCGAAAGTGCAACTCATTTGAATAGACAGCGATAAGTGAACATTCATTACGTCACTAGAGATGAGTATAGTATGTAGTATTTTTTGCTAAGTGGATGATCATCATTGGTATAAATCAATATTTCACCTGTGATCAATGATCATGCAATTATCGTGATGATTGAGCCACTTAATTAATGTCACTGATAGTCAGTGAATACGTGATAGGCTAATACTATTATAAATAAAAACCAAGTTCCTGCATGATTAATTGATGAGTATTAATGGAAAACACCTGATCTATTGTAAGAACCGAATGCAGGCGATTGGATGAATGAATCTGGCCTGAAACTAGGACTCACTCAATCGAGTCCTTGTCCATAAAAAGTGCTAAACTTCTTCGGAATTCACTTTTAATCGAGGTCAACACGAAACGTGCAAATACTCAAGCTCAAAATTTTAAATTCTTCCCATGTAGCTTGACTGACACCAACGATGGCCACGCATCACAAGAGGCAAAACATCACCAAAATCTGCTCCACTCCATTTCTCAAAAGTATCAAAAAATCTCCTGTGCAAATGTACACCACATTTGGTCAACCTCTAGAAGTACACACTTTGCCAAATTTTGCTCGTGACGCGCATTTTCACAAGATGTACTGGTGCCATCAGTATACTCTAGTCCACAAAATATAAACACACCTGCCTACAGAAAGACGTAAAACGTATATCGATCGAGCAGAGCTTGGCCACTCATGCTCTGAGGTCGCGACGACAACTTTTTTTTTTTTTTACCGCGACTCTGGGATTTTACAGGCTCGCGAGTGGTAAAAGACGCGCCCACGTGTGTATGGAGCTATTATAGAATACAGGTATATAAAACAGCTGTGTTTAGCCGGCACCGGTCATCGCGCAGTTGTGCTGACCCAGTACACGCGAGCTCGATTATTCCGCCACCGACTTTTTAGCTCTGAGATTGCACATATACACTTATTGTTGTAGATGCGGGAAAACTAGTTATATGTTTTAGCCCTTTAGCGCTTGACCAACTGTGCCAATTACTACCGAACTTGACTCTTTTTTTTTTTTGTTTTTTTTTTATTCGATGATCAGCTGAAATCATGAGATTAGATGGCCGATATCCACGTGCAATTTTTTGAGCTTGCTTTTATTGTTATTGACACGTGATGCTCATTATTTTTGTATGGTTTATGTGGTGAATATGTGCAATGATCGAGAGATAATATATGGATATGACGATGCAATGTCTTGTTATGACGTCGGTCCAACAGACTAATTGACGCAGCTGCGAGGCAAAGATTTTCCTAGGAAGAATGTTTGATATGTCATCAATTTAGCTTTTTGCTAATCGGTGCAGTTTATTTTTCACATTTTTTCAGTTTTTCCACGCCTTGGTTCAAAATGGACTAGGAATCTTTCTGTCACCTTTGAGAACCCGAAACTCGAAAAATCTTTTACTGTCCGTCTCACATTCATTTGATCAACAAATAAGGTCTTGAATGTATATCTTTTTTACTTTTGGGAATGCCCTTAAAATATCTTCGTTGGCTAGTTCAGATCGATCCTTGGAAACTTATTGGGGTCTTTGAAACTCATCTTTGCAAGACCGTCATCAAGATTGTCTGTTGTAACGTTATTTTTGTCACCAGAATTACTGGAAATCTCTCGAGATTAAGGAAAACTTCTCCACCAATATTGACAATTTCTTCAGAACGGAAGAAGAGATTTCCTCTCCTGGCCACACCACATATCCCTTTCCCATGAGTCCTTTTTCCTACCAAAGTTGCATTCAGATGTTTTTGTGACGGGGTTGAGGTTTCCAGATTGACTAGGCTTTCACGCTTATTCACCGTACTACCTATAAATTTTAAATCTACAAGCTCATTCTCAACAGTGACATCTCGTTTTTAATGGCGACGGGAGAATTGCAAGACAGTATTATTGAAATCCTTGAAAATGGGCAAGGACAACGAGTATTGTTTCAGCAATGATGATTCATACTAAAACTTGCGAGATCTAAATTCAAGTGAAAACAGAGGTATTTGAGATGCAGGTGTCAAGTTGACGAGGCAAGGTCGTATGTATAGATGGAAGATGTTACCTGTGTTACGAACAGCAAATAAGCATAGTCTACAAATAAACATATCGAGGTAAAGCCGGTGTTAGCACAAGTTTGTGCCATCTCGTGAGGAGGGGAACTTCTAATGAATCTTTTTCCTCATCTTTGCAGCCATTAGAAATACCGACATGCCTAACTAGAATAATTAATTTTTCATAGTCAATTCAATGATGAACACTGTAAATCGCTTCCAGGCAAAAACGCCTCTGTTGAAGAGACATTTCCGCCTCTATTGTAGAGACAAAAATGCCTCAAAAAGCTCCAGGTGCTCTTGTCTGCAAGAAATTTAGAGTGAATCCCCCGGAATTTTTTGGAATTGAAATATCTGTTCTTAAATTCAACTAGAATTTTGAATTAGGGTTTGTCCTCGATTTAATAGACTCAGCCAAGGACACACCAAATCTTGATCTGCCCACTCAACTCTTTTGATTATCAGTTTCTGAATCAGGCTGTCATTGTAAAAATTTGAATTTCGATTTGTGTCAGTGTCGATCATCGTCTCTTTGCGTATTTTGTTCCGTACAATGGCTATCGTTCACGCGCGAAAATCGCGGACACTTGAAATAAAATCGGTACACATGAGGGTGTATTATTATCAAGAGATATATATGGTTGGGTGCGGGCTTCCGTACCAGAGCCGGAAATAGCGCGCGCGCGCCGCGAGTCGATACTTTTCGATCCTGCGGTACGAGAGCGTGGCGATTATTTTTAGCCATGTGGGTGGGAGCGCCAGACAATGACTAACTCACTACTTACAATACTATGTACTTTTTTCCCTGAGAACCGGATAAAATGTGAGAGAGCGTCGCGCCGGCTCGAGCTCGCGATCACCGGTTTGCGTTGCCATTCTGTTGAGCCACAAATGTGTAGGTATAGGCTCGTTCATTAATGTAAACTCAATCTATATAAGCTCAGTCATGATCTGAGTATTATACATTGCTGAATAATGTCCCATGTCGCACGGTAATTTTCACTTCAAGAACCGATAATCTCCTTCGGATGCTTCGACAGATTTGCAAAATATATCAGAGATAATCACAAGGAAGGGTTATCACTGGTTTCAGTTCAGACCATCTTTCAGAAGAACTATGAGCAGTTATTGACCTATCATATGCTATCATTGATCAACTTGATACTTCAAACCCAAGTCACCTACGTGGTGGTCATTTGGCACCAATGTTAATTTGATCACTCTCAGGAGGCTGGATTTTTGTTTACCATAATTTGACAGCTATGAGAAATAGTTTGGCGTTACTCTCCAATTACACCATCAAACCAAGCGTATAAAGTTGAATAAAACTCACAAAAGCAATAGAAAAAATTCAAATTGTGCACTTCAGACTATGAAATACTTCCTGAATCGAGTTCTAGTAGCTTACTCCAAGTCTATTTGTAATGGGAGAATCATTTCCAAACTGACCTAACCGAGGACCTAACCATGATTAGAGCTCAATTCCACGTCAGCAGCAAGGTTTCCTCCCACCATTTTTGTATATTCATCCATACGTTTTTTTCTCGTTTCATAGTGTTGAAAGAGGGTTGTTCGAACAATCTTAGGTCCAAAAATCTTTTTTTGCGTTACCCAGGTCTATTTGAGTGATTTTGCTATAAATTCAAAATTTGAGTCATTTACTCGGCAGTTTGCCGATTATATAGCTTACAATTGCTCCTACTAATCGCAATTCTGCTCAAGACATTCGGAAGAGGGTTAAAAAAAACCTATCGATTCACAACCTGAAAATCTTTTGAAAGCCGTTTTGGTCCTTGTCAGACTCAAACATAAACCCTAAATCATGACTCGAAAGTAGTTGTGTGCCACCCAATTTGAAGAAATTGATTCCAGAAATGAATTATTTTGTAGAAAATTGATCCAACTATCGATCAAGAATGCTATTGAGAGCATAGGACGGGTCCCATGGACTTCCAATCCACGTTAAACGAATTCAACCCACTTAATGAAAAGTTCTGTCTCTTTTCCTAGAACGTGGATTTTCTGTCCACTTGAACAATTCTATGCTCTCGATACAATTTTCAATCGATAGCTGGATCGGTTCTCTCCAGAATAATCTAATTCTGAAGTCGATTCAGTCAAATTTTGTGGCATACGGTTGCCATGGAGTCTTTAGAATGTCATGAAAACGCTTTGTAGGGCTCACAGATTTTATTTTTGACATTTTTATTCTGATTCGAAAGGCTGCAAATCTAACGCTATTGCATCAAATTGACTCTCATATAGTAGGTCATTTTGAAGGATATTTCAAGGGCTATCGTTTGATAGTAGTATGAAGAGCCCAAAATCTAATGAGCGTGCTGGAGAGACTATGTTTGATTCAAAAATTTGGACTGCTGCTCACGAAGTAAGAATAATCTTGATTATTTTAGTCACTTTTTCATGGTTTTGACGACTTTTAATAGCTCAAATGATTGAAAAATATATGTCCGATGTAAAATGGCTTGGCAAATACGACCAAATCAAATACGGAGCTTTCCAAACAATTTCGGCTTCATGACTTAGTTTTTACTCTTCAAGCCACAAAAAAATTCTAGAGAAGCCATGACTTAGATATAATGCTCCAAAATTGTTTCACATGTAGATAACTGCAATCCCAATCAAAAGAAGAATTAAAAGGAATTTGTTTAACACATCAGAAAAGTTATGGTCTCCATCATGATTTAAGGTTATTTTGAGCCTGGCAAGGACCAAAATCGATTTTAGGGTTTTGCAGGTGGTAAATCGATAGGTCTATGAACCCTCTTCCGAATGCCGTGAGCAGAATTGCGATCGGTAGGAGCAGTCCAAAGCTATAGGCAAATTGCCCAGTCAATGCCTCAAATTCTAAATTTATCGAATCATTCAGATAGACCTAGATTTTGAAACTATCTCTTCTCAGCACTATGAAACGGAAGAAGAACTTATGGCTGGATAAAAAAATGGTCGTAGAAAATCTGGCAGAGTTGACGTGGAATCGTTCAACATTAGAATATGTGAATATTTTCATCAGCCTAGCAAATTAGATGAAGGTGATTTTTTTGTAATTTTTGAAGACAACGCATTTACTTCAAGCCTTTGAGAGATCATTCGTATTAATTGAAAAGTGACCACAGACTAGTCATCCACAAAAGAATTGGAGAAATCACATCAACTTTTGGGAGGTGATGCGCCATTGGGCTAGTACTTGAGTTGCAATGCAAGGAAATTTCACGTGGGAAACAAGGAAGAGTCAATCGATCAGTAAACTCTAGCAGTCTGACAGGGGGAGGATCAGGTATCAGGATCACTAATCTTGTCCAAATTTTTTTTACAGTTTTGCATCACTGAGTATATGAAGAATCAAGAGTAACTCCTCCAAATGGGCCTCCTGTTCAGAGCTACAGCCAAAAACATTAACATTGCTAAACTAAAACTTTTCAAAATAATTCGCTATGGTCAAATTGCTTGCGCGAGACATCTAGTGGCTAGCTCGCGCATGACGCCGTGGCGGGCCTCCCACAGCATTCAACGTTTTCATATTCGTGTTATCTCGGCCTCCCCGCTCTCCCCCCGCAGCGACCATGCAACTCGCTAAGCCCACCACAGTCTGAGGTTATTTTCTGCCATTGGCAGCGCTGCAGTCTACTTTTTTTTATATAGCACATTCGTGACCGTAGCGAATATGTGTAATGATGATCTTCAATTAATGTATCCTTGGACAGAGGAGACCCATTTGACAGAGTTACTCTGGATTTATGATATCCTAGGTAGGTACAAGACCGTGAAAAAATTTTGGACAAGATTCGTGATCCGGACACTTGGTCCTCCCCTTGAGAGTACTTGCCGTATGTTTTTTTTTCTTGGCCCAAGTCACAAGTGAGACTCTCCCGGTTGACTGCAACAAGTGCAATGGTACCGGAATCTATATACGACCATGCGGAAAGTGAATCGAGAAATCATCGTGAGATTGTGATATCCAAAAATGTTGTGAATGGATCTACTATGGATTGATCAGTATTCTTCTCATTTGCATGTAATGAATGGGTGGCTCTTTGTAGACGATGTGATGACTTTGTGTATTAGATTCAGATTCTGTGATATTAAATTCAGTTAAACTGTTATCTTTGAAAAATATTAAATGTCAAATCCTTCATGTTATCTAACGCTAATTATAGGTGGGAATGGTCTGAACTTATCTTTCTTCGAAAGAGATGTAGCATATCAATTCTGTGTCTGAAAAGCATCGTAGTGTGTCGAGCTTGAACTAATTGGATCGCATGTGACTGAGAAGACACATTCCTTCAATAACGAGCAGATGATTGAATGACTGGCTGTCTCGACAGTCTTTCATTATATCATTCCGAGTATTATTAGACCTGAGGCTGTCTTCGTTAAGATTACACAAGTGTCTCTTTATAGCCATCTCTCGATTTTGATCGAACATTCATAATTTCACCCGCGACGATTCTTGGAGCAAATGGCTCTTTGTGGTTGATCTCATCATCATCATTATCATCATCAGGTTGCACGTGAAGTTACACGCTCTAATGGACTAATTTTCACACCATAAATGATTAATTTAATCTGTGGTTCTAGATGGTATTGTGCTTCTCCATATAATCAATGTGACGCGATATATAAATTTGCAGCAACGTTCTGTTTGCATCGCGGCATCAGCGTCACTTGAACTCTTGATTCCTTGCCATCTTCCACTTACGGCATGCAGACTGCTATGCTCTTTCATTCAATCAGAGAGTGCGGTATTATATAGTGCAGCCAACTCGGCTTGGAATTCTTTGTTAGAGGCGTCATTGACCGGCCGCGTTGACATAAACAAATTCGTTAGTCGATCACGTGCATTACCCATGGTTCCTTTTGTGGCTTTTGCTATGAGTTTTTCAATCTATTTTGGTGTAGATGGGGACAATTGTGGTGGTCGACCATTTTCTCTAATAGGATGAGCTTCCTCAGAAGGGCCTCTCAGATCTAATTTTTACTCATCAGTCATTCGACAAATGTTGGACATTTTCAAAATATTCCTCTTGTCAATATTCATCGATTTCACATAACTGGCTTCTGCTTCAATCGTCATTATTGGGTAGAATTTTTTCATTTTGATGTAAAATAGAGAAGCTAAATATTTCAATTCCTGCAACAATTTTCTCTGTATAGCTGCTTATTATTTTTTTTCTCTGTTTAACCAATGGCATTCTTCATAAAATATTTCTAACCAGTGACCAACTCTCTTGGGTTCATTCATCATCCTGATACCCGAAAACAATTGTGAATTCTTTGTTCACATATGTGTGGACTGAACAATTTTTTGACCCGTTATTCAGATAGGTCTCTGAATAATTACCAGGATTGATTTCGTGTTTGGAGTATGTTTTGGTTCATAATGTTGGCTGGCATAGATAAGAATTGATAAAAGCCATTGTATTGGCCAGGCAGCACACACTGATGATGATGTATGGCCCAATTGATTTTGGGTCTTCCAATATGGGTGATTTTTTACCGCTATAGAATATTTACACAAAATTGACTCCTCGAATAAATTTATTAGACATAAACGAGAACTACCAGGGTTGCATGAAAATGTTGTAATCTGCGAGTGTCAATATTGCATAAAAAAGGTCATGCACACAAAATATTCCACAGACGCCTGTGTGCTCGCCCGTGTGCGTTTGATAGTTTTGACGGTTGCGTGGGATCAATGAGCCATATAGAGTACAAATAGTGAATAAATTGGTAAAAACGAGTTTTAGACATCGCTTTGACTGATATCAGAATATTTGAGTGAAAAAACCAATAGATCAAAAATACTCTGTGCATACTACATCTCCTCCGATTTGAATAGTTTTCAATTTAATTATGTCTGAAATCACACAGTTAGTCTCCGAGATAGTCTCTCTAATACAGCACGTATTACGAATGTTGAAGAAATGAAACGTGGAGTTTTGCACGGGGCATTCGCGAATTTGTGTACGCATTGCAGGCGCATTGTGACAACCGACCGTGAAAAAGTTCGGCGCGCTGACCGCGATCGAAACGATTTGAAACGTTTCTGATGCCACCCCGTGCATAGGAAAGCATACATATGATATGAGACAGCATTCCTTGTCCTCTTACTATACTTGCGAGTCGCAAGTTCTGACAATGCATCAGGTTTTGACAAGTTCGGTAGGGGGCGGGGCGACCACGAAGAATCGCAGTGTATAGCCAATCACCGCAGATTCACCGTAGAGAGGGCAAAGGCCCTACCTTATCGCTCACACGAACACAAGTTTCGTCACCAACACATTCAACCGTACAAGATTTTTCTAGGAAAAACGCCGAAAATCGCGGAGTAGGGTGAAAAATGGGTGGTCCGAGCGTCGAGTGGGGAGACGTGGAAGTAGAATAAAAGCGATGAAAAAAGACGAGTATGAGCTTCTGTGAGCAAACAGAGGCAGCATCGCTGGGAAGCTCAACCGCTCGTCTGATGCACTCGGTAGCAGTCTAGCAGTGCATGCGGTATATGCTTATTAGGGTCACTCAGTCGCTGATTGTCGACCAAGGCTCTGTCCACTTCTGATGTTTGGACGTTGTATCTCGTGCGAAGTTGTGATCTTATTGCTCTTGTTTTCTGATATCTCTATATATGTTCGATTCGATTTTGCGGAAAAAAGAGGAGCGTGGGATGATTAGATCGATCAACCAAGAACCCTATCCTATCTTATGATCTTATCAAGTTTGGGTCACGACAGTCTCTCACTTTGTGCTCTGTCGATGAATGGCGATTAATTGGGCCTTTGCACGAACACAATTTTGAGAAATGGGATGTCTTCACGGAAATCTGCGGTCATGCAAAAGCGATCGAGCCGCTTCGACGAGAAAAATTCATGATGCCAGCTTTCTGTGAGTTCAACATGAAATTATCTTATAGACCAGGTTCAAATTTACCAAGTGGCTGATCAGAATATGACATTTTGGTGTCTAAAGACGAAGAAAACTTTCCTTGGCCCTGATGGATATTGAGAGAGAGCTTTTCCCGGTAATTTAGGATTCTCTGCATCCAAAACACTTTTCGTTTTGTCAAATCAACAAACATCCTCAGTGGTCACAATCGAACTCATCATCAGTATCAGTTCCGGTAGGATACATGATTTTTGTGTCCCCTTCATCAAATTAGAGGATGAATTTGGGGTCTTCTGGTCAATGAGAGCAACAAATTCAGAGACGATTTCATGCCGATCGATATATACATATATATATATATATATATTATACAATATTTTCCCAAAATGATCCGATCAATAACTTGAGATTCACATGTGTCTGGAATTTTTATGTTCAGGAATTGAAGAATCAAAAATTCGAAATATTATGGCAGTCCAGCATGTGGAATAATAAAGTAGTTGAGATTATCATGGGTACGATGGAACAAATCTTACAATGCACATACATACCGGAAACCGGTCAAGTTCTGTGTTGTGACCAGCACACACCAAAAAGATGATCTATGAAAGATACATCTTTCCAGACTTCCAAAAAAGTCTCCTGTCAATTTTCGAGAAAGTTATTCAACTGTATACATCATTTTATTAATCCCGCGAGCTTGTCTTCCTGTCGATTCATACTTTAATTCAGTCGGTAAGGCTTTCATCTTGCATAATTTGATTTGGATCCCTACCAAAATTAAATATTTATTAAGATGTGTCGATATGAATTTCAATACTTTTCATCGTTCATGTTGCGCTGATATCACTGCTGAAAAAAGTTATTCAGAATTTCTCAACATTTAACCGTAATCGGTGTTTATAGCGAATAAAAGTCAGACTAATTCTGACATTCAGTTTCTCAAATCTCCAATTACGATAACTTCTATCTAATTTCTAGTTGTCACAATTTTGTTATCTTTTGAATTTTGAACACGAGATTGTTAGACTCGTGAAACATCTTATTCAGTCTGGAAAACTAACATGATCTCTGCAGATGTCCCAAGGAGGTTCAAAGATGTACACGCTGGAGGTATGCATCGACTGTTACGTGATCATGTCGGGGCAATTATACGTAGTAATTATCGCCAATTTCCGATTCCAACGATACTTACACGTCTGGATTCTTATCCGTAATGGCCATCTATATGGCATCTCGTTACATGTAATTTCTGTATTTCAATTTGATATGAACGATCTAAAGCTTATAATTATCCCGTGGACTCCAAACTATAACTCATATCAAAATCTAATCTCGATAATTTCTTAGAAAGTTTCTGGGACAGATTAAGATTTCCTGAAGACCTACTTCCTACATATACTTGCAGAACAAGCTTTATATATCAACATAATCTTTCCTACTTTCTTCGGACATCTTTTTTTTCTCATTTTCTTGAAACTCGAGTATCTATATAGTTGATGATATGGAGTACACGATTGTCAATAAAGCGCGTGTGGCAGACACACGTTCGAGGTGATATTTCAGTCGTCGGGGTGAATGTTGGCAAGGCTCCGCATCACACCCAAGTATAGTATCAATTCTTCATACATACTCTTCCATTACTTACTTTACCTTCGTTTTCTCTCTCTCTTTACGCATGCATCGACAGACTTAATACTGATGCACACTCCCAGAGTAAATAATGTTATGTACTGCGTAAACCAAAACGTGACATCGGATTACGCGAACCATCGTCTGGAGAAAATAAATGCATTGAATTTCAAGCATGGATTGAGACGTGCGTGAGTGTTCATGAGGAGAAAACATTTCATGAGAAATTTTCAAGAAACTAGTTTTGTTGTGGTTATAGTGTCTAGACTGGGAATCAGTTAGATTTGTGATATTATAGAAGAACTTTGCTGAAGATGTAGGGTGGAAAATTGTGGTTTCCTGTGACATTGACCGAGGCCATCGATCTTTGCTCAAGTCTTTGCTTGTACATTGACCATGTTCGATAGTCGACAAGTGTCGAGTTATATAGACTACCGTCATGTCAACTGGGGTATCTTTGGGACAAAAATCCCATTCTTTCCCTTAAAATTCGTGTAATTTGAGCACTTTGCATCAGAATTGCATTGTATTTGTTTAATCAATCGGAAGCTCACTGTTACAGCTCTCGATTGCAGGGTTAGCCGAGTTCATTTGGACATCTCTGGATGGAGCTACGAGTGCTCAAAGTCGTGTCCCAAATTTGAATCGTTTTGGGGTAACTTTGGGACAGCATATATTACATAGGGAATTCCACGGCTACTGTCAACTGGAGTAACTTTGAGACAAAAATCGCATTAACATCTCGCACGAGTCGCATCAGAATAGCATTTTGTCTGTGATGAATCGAAAGTGGATACAGTTTCAGCTCACGATTCACAGGTATCAAAGAGTATATTAGGACGTCGTTGGTCAAAGTTATGGGTTCTCAAAGTGGTATCCCAAATTAATCCTGTTTGCAGAAAAAAAACACATTCTTTTCAGTTTCTATTAGACTACCAAATTGAAACTGACAATGAGTGAAAAATGATCAATGTTACGATCGATTCGTCCAGGTATCATACAAACAAGTGAAATCTGGCTCAGTTACCTAAGAGTCATCATGCAAAGGTCGGTACCACACTCATTTTTCCGAAAGACTGTTTGTTGGATCAAAAACCTACTTATGAAGGAGTCTGTTTATAAACGAACAAAAAGCTGATGGAGGCCCTCATGCTGGCGCAAAACATTGTTTGTGCGTGCCTCAAGTGAGAGAAATTGGTTTCGAAGCCTTAGGATTATCTGCCTTGCCGATTGCACGCGATGATGACTCTTTTATGCATGGGTTGTCCCAAAATTACCCCACTTGGCGGTATGGCAGACAATTCATTTTCTTCCTGTCCAAGACGTGCATCCAAGAAAAGACTTTTGAATCGAATGATGAGACAATTATAGACTTTCGAAAACGAGAGCATGACAGAGTCCCTCGATATTTTGATCAGCTATGATACCATCAGATGAAATCTTGGACAGATTAGACATTCTTGCATCTTTGAGACTTCTCCCAGTCATGATCCAAAGACTTCATGTGAGTTCGAATTCGAGGATTACGTGATTTTTATCTAATCTTTGTGTAATTGCATATGGGAATTATCGCGCAAACTTACACCCAGAAAGTTTGATCGTCTTTCATTCCAACAAGCAAGCTCCTGATCACTGCATTCAAATTTTTCCACACATATTCTATCGAATTATCTATGTCACGAAAGTTTTAGGCCGATTCATCGAGTCATCTTATTTATTTTCAAAAATTGAGGATAAAAATGTCAGTTCCGTGGACTGTTATTTTTGGAATTCCGCTCATGTCCTCAGAGCCAGCCAGCGTCGGAGTAACAATGTTGGACCAAATATTCTTCATAGGTTTTTTCAAGAGAATGCTCAGATTAGACCCCGAGCATTGTGTCTCATTCTTGTGATATGACTTATACTAAAAGTGAGAATTTTCTTCCCAATGCCACCAGCCGCAACCTGAATCACTCTGAGTCACTTTGGTCAGGCCAAAATTTCAAAGGAACATGTCAGATCATCAAATGCCAGCGCGAGAAAAGGCCCAGAATTGAAATCATGAGCGCTGCATGAACATTTATAGCCAAAAATTAGCCGTGCAGTTAACTTTCTCAGTTCCGTGAACACCATTTCACCCCACTAAAAATCAATTTATTTGGGCGCAAACAATTTTCCAAACGAATGTATGTTGGGAATTGATGAAATCTACGTGAAGGAGTTCTTATGTCAACTCCAATTTTTTTGCAAGCGATTTTAGGGCTAAATGTCAATTCTGTGTATGTCAGTTTCGTGGATTCAAAAACTGTTCCCTAGGATGATCAATGGAATACACACATCAATAATAAAATTAAGAAAGTTGGCATAGACACGCGGATACTCAATTTTCAATTTCTGAATTTTTGAACACGAGATGTGTAAGTAAGCTCGACAATGACTATAATGTGATGTTGTCAAATAGGCAGTCACAATCAACAAGTCATGGTTCTCGAGTTGGAATAGCTCTGATCAAGAATAATAATTGGTTCAATATCATACGTGGGTCTGAATGTGTTTTGAAAGGCTTTTGAAATGTTGAATTGCCACGAAGTAGACTGGCAGGTTTTCTGGAAAAACCCTCATGAGTGCTAGAATTTTTTGGACAAAAAGTTTGCTGTGTACTTGGGCTCAACGCGACATTTATGTTTCCAAAAGCTCTTACCGATGGAAAAAGCCATTGGAGGAGTTTTTTTTTCAATGGAAAAGTTGGGTTAATGATAAGAGTTAACAGTTATTACCCTAGAAACAAATAGAAATTGGTCGGAAAAATCCCAAATGAGCTTTCATTACTTCTCAAAAGTTCATTACGTCTTTCATAAATATCGTAATTTCCATCCACATCAAACATTAGACCCATCATCATGATTATCAACTCTCTCATGAACATTTGTGTGTACTCAAAATATTGTTCGGCAGTATATTTTTGTTGGGAATAACATTCAAGGTACTCAGAAAAACTATAATCATGTTGAGATGGTATCAGCACTCATGACACAACTTGAACGGGTCTCGATAAATCTTAGATCATCCCAAAAGTTTATTTACATCTTAAGTACGCACCAAGTCTCTCAAGATCTCTCAGAAATTACGTGGTGTGAGCGCAGAAATTACAAACATAAGCCTACTCGTTAGCAAAGTTTATTTTCGACCAGTAAAAGCAAATGTACGTCATTCAACGAAGGTAAAGCTTTGGGATGAACGAATTATTGTTAGATGTGCGTAAAATGGACAAAGAGGTACGTATATCTCTGGTCCGTAAAAGCGGACAAGGACATGCCAGAATTATAAATTGAATGCTGGATTACACGGCAGAGTATCGCCGTATTTGGTCAATACAATGCCAGTTGCTATAGAGAAAGCTGAGAATAATTCGTATTGATGAATTCTTCATTTGCACGTGTTTGCGTGTACGCAAGTTGATTCATGCCGGATCTTTTTCTTTATAAATTTCCCATGTCACTTTTAACACACACATTGATTCATTTTATGTTGTGTCATGTCACATATTCGATTATTGGAGCTAATTGTAAGGTATCTATTTCAGGATAATCAGAATTCTGCGTAAATATAGTTACGCTGATTTTAGATGCAATGGATCCACGGTCGCGTGAAGGATTAAAATGAAATTGTCGTGAGAAATTCATATATAAGAGGCTTTGAAAAGTTGAGTTTACAATTATATCTGTTTGAAAATTGTATTCGGTAAGTGGCTCCTTCTTTGCTCTCTGGAAAATCCACATTTCAAAAAAGTAATGTAATTCTCGTGAGCTGTCATAGTTTCAAAAGCAGGTGGCTGCATCTGGAATTTACCGCAAGTGCGATTTTTCTACACTTCAGAAAAGAAAACGATTGGACGAATTGTTAACTATTGCCTCGCGTACTAGTGGGGGTAGTATTTGATTCAATTTTTGAGTACGATTGAAAAGAAAATATGAATGAATATCGAGTCGGATTTCACTGTGGTGTACGTATCCCTGTGTACTCTGTGATATTAATAGCAACAACGCTAATCGTATCTATTGAAGTTCAACCTGCTTTGGAAATGTCAAACTTTTTTTTTCCCATAGAGTAGTTTGGCGAAATTGGCAGCCCCTTGTGAAGTAAAGAGGCCCTCCAAAAATTGCACCACAACACGCATTTAGCGTGCGATGCTTGATTAAATTACGGTTTATAGCATCGATACTCTCACTAAACGATCACGGAGTATCAAGCTCCCGTAGACAAGGACGTCACTATTACAAGGGTCATCTCAGGGGTATATCTCACGACCACTATGATTCACTTGCGGAGCGTGAAACGTATTACCATCCATCTGTCGGCAATCGAGTGAGACTCGCCTCGAATGGCGGGCTTTTTGAAATACTGCGGGAAAAAATCGGTCGTTCGGTGCTTGAAATTAAGGTGGTCTCGGTTAACTTTTCGTGATTTTCAGACATTTTTATCGTGCATGCATGTGTGAGACTTGAATTTCAGAGATCATACTTTTTCTATAGAATCTAAAATTGATCTCAAATCGCTGGTCGGAAAATTCCAAGATTGGAATAGGGATTACACTCAATAAATGGGACTAGAATAACATGGAAACGTTTAGAATGAATTTTTGTCTCGATCGATATGAACGATCGAGACTTTATCGCTCGCGGGAATTTCAAATCATATTATTACATGACTCGGCTAATGCAAGCTAATTTTAACCAACGGATTTGTTGATTAAGTGACATAGATCGATATTGGATTACTCCAATTCGATCTATGTACCTTCAAGGCACCTCGCAATTCGAGTGTCGCAACTTGAAGGATTTCGATGGAATTTCAAATACATGAAAAATGAGATGAGAAACGAAAAATTTTGATTCTACGCTGGATGTTGGTGCGTTTCGTCTTTCCTCACCGGATCAGACTCTTCAGGGGGGCTGAAGAGATCCGAGTAGAGGTTGGCCCCCGACGTCACCTAGCCAAAGTGGCTTGATGGTCATGATTTTGATCGGGCTTATATGTTACACGAGGGCTTTTTCAATCCTTCATAACATTTTTGAAATCCTTCAAGTTGCGACACTCGAATTGCGAGGTGCCTTGAAGGTACATAGATCGAATTGGAGTAATCCAATATCGATCTATGTCACTTAATCAACAAATCCGTTGGTTAAAATTAGCTTGCATTAGCCGAGTCATGTAATAATATGATTTGAAATTCCCGCGAGCGATAAAGTCTCGATCGTTCATATCGATCGAGACAAAAATTCATTCTAATTGTCACCGGTTGTCGGCGAATACACAACCGAGATGAAAACCTTTCTCGCGAGTGGCTGCAAAAGCCCTCGTGTAACATATAAGCCCGATCAAAATCATGACCATCAAGCCACTTTGGCTAGGTGACGTCGGGGGCCAACCTCTACTCGGATCTCTTCAGCCCCCCTGAAGAGTCTGATCCGGTGAGGAAAGACGAAACGCACCAACATCCAGCGTAGAATCAAAATTTTTCGTTTCTCATCTCATTTTTCATGTATTTGAAATTCCATCGAAATCCTTCAAGTTGCGACACTCGAATTGCGAGGTGCCTTGAAGGTACATAGATCGAATTGGAGTAATCCAATATCGATTTATGTCACTTAATCAACAAATCCGTTGGTTAAAATTAGCTTGCATTAGCCGAGTCATGTAATAATATGATTTGAAACATGGAAACGTGTTCTAAGAGTTTTCATATGACAGAATTATTTGCTGGTATTCTCGTAAGTATCTCGGAGGAGGCAATCGATTATATTCTCTGAGACAGTTTTTATGCTTTCATGCTGGACATTTGTCTCAAGAGTCAAAGGCCAGAATGATGTTTTGATGATCTACAGCGGAAAAGTTTTCATTACGTATCTGACCATGGGATTCCGTGATTTTTGGTCGAGATCTCGATTATACCAAGCCTGCAAGACATCCAATTCTCCAATCTTTTGAAGCTCGCTATACTTAACGGGGGTCCACTGTGTTCAACTTTCTATACAATTTATGAATTCTTTTTGAGATGCCGGCAATTAGAGTGTTCATATTTGTCCATGGAGTGATTTGATACGGTTCAAACCGCATTTTTATGTTCATTTTACTAGCTCTATATTAGATCATTCTGTGAAGTGATCTCTGAAAAATTTTCCAAAATTATTTGTATCTATTTTTAGAGGAGGTTAATCTGATTTGCTTGATCCTAACTTGGTTTTTTTATCCCGTAAATGAATACAGGTAGAACCTCATGTTCACGGTATAGTTATATTCTATATTAGTTATAGCGAATACCGAATTCGCAAATGGAGGTGTTACCCACATGGGAAAAGGGGTTTACGGGTCCGTCCCCACACTGTAAAAAATTGGTTGAATTTTCAACCAACATTTCAGCCAGCTGGTTAAATTTTCGACCACACTGGTTGAAGTTTTCATTCAACCGAGCAATTATATTCCGCGATGGATAGATGGATGGTCGATGGAATATCCATTGACTATCTATCCACCAACCATCAGTCCATTATCCACCCATCATCCATCACTCTATACATCCATCCGTCCACCCACCATCCATTCCTCGATCCATTTATCGATCTCATCCATGATCCATCCATCCATCGACCATCGATCCATCATCCATTAGTTCACCCCTCCATCCATCCTTATCCACTCATTATGACCATCCATCATATTCTACCCCTCTCAGGTAGGCAACCTGATATGCAGGAGCCGCACGAACAGATTGTGATATTTCCACATTGGTTGAATATTCAACCAAACTGGTTGAATTGTCAGCCAGACTGGATGAAGTTTTTCGGAAAAATTTTTTACAGTGCAGCTAAAGTCATCATCTACCAAGATTTTTTTCTGTTATGTTGTCTCATATTAACTCCATAACAATTCAGTTTCTTGAGCATTTCTCGAATTTCGAAGGAGTTCTCCCTAATTTCCCGAATTGCTCCAAAAATTTTATGTCCCGGAAACCGCGAGTACGGAATAAAATAACTCGAATGATGTGATTTAGATCTCAATACGTTTTGCAGTGAAGTCTGGGTTCTCTGTACATAATCATGTTTCCAGAAATTTTTTCGCGACAAAATATTTCATTGTCGCTGAATGATATAATCTCTGTGATCTGTATGGGTACTCAAATGAGTAGTTACATACACTACCGCTTATAAATTCGTGAACGGTGAACGCACGTTCCGTCTCATTTCGAGAAGCGATATCTCAGACTCTATGCATCGTAGGACAATTCTGAAAGAAGCATCTTAAAGAACAGAAAAAATGCTAACTTTTCAGTGGCTTTCGATGATCTCTATCGTTCTTCTCGAAGGTACTAGATGCTGGCCAAAAATGAGAAATCTACGGAAATTTTCACTTTCATTGATACACCTGCAGTTTTGCTGCAATCAAAGATACGGCAATTCTGCAAACGGCATCTTGTAGAGCAGAAAAAATTCTATGTGTAACCATTTTTTGATTATTTTTTCCGTTACGCATGTGAGAGCATACCAGCTGTCAAAACACCCGAAATGATAGTTTTTCACCGGAATCAGCATGGAAAACGGCAAAAACCATCATTTTAGGTGTTTTGACAGCTCGTACGTTCTCGCGCGTGGAACCTGAAAAATAATCAAAAGATAGCTACACATAGCATTTTTTCTGCTCTACAAGATGCCGTTCGCAGAATTGCCGTATTTTTATTTGCAGCAAAACTGCAGGTGTATCAATGAAAGTGAAAATTTCCGTAGATTTCTCATTTTTGGCCAGCATCTAGTACCTTCGAGAAGAACGATAGAGATCATCGAAATCCACTGAAAAGTTAGCATTTTTTCTGTTCTTTAAGATGCTTCTTTCAGAATTGTCCTACGATGCATAGAGTCTGAGATATCGCTTCTCGAAATGAGGCGGATAACGTGCGTTCACCGTTCACGAATTTATGAGCGGTAGTGTAGCTTCTTCGAATGAATACATTTGTGAAAATATTCATGTAAACTGTCATCGGCTCTTCAGATATCTTCAGATTTTTCCTCTCCGGCATCTTTGAAATCCGTGATATTCTTAGAAAATCTTTGAAATGGGTTCCAAAAATTCCATAGAAACTCTGTTTTAGACTCCTTCAGTATTCCTGACATCGAATCAATCATCAATAAGAAATGATTGTTATTCTGGCACGTCATGACTCTTCGGGAATCTTCCTCTGTTTGATGAACAAAAATTCACACGCGAATCTCATCAAGAAAAACCTATCTGACCAGAATCATCATCAGAACTCTATCGTTTGCCTTTGAGCAATGAAATGAATTGCGAAGCCTTGAGTAACGCGAGTATGTACAATTATGATGCCAAGCTCTCAGGATCATAAAAGTGGGCACAATAGAACTTCTCCCACTTGAAATTTCGAATATCGCAACGGAAGAGTTACGTAAATTGACATCCACAAACATGTTTGATGTTTTTTTTCTTTCCAATTTTCAACATTCCAGTGCATTCGAACAATGGGTTTCGGGATGAGTTTATTATCCAATTTGCGACTCTTATTTGTTCAGTGTATGAAATTATCATGCGACAATGTGCGATGTATATTTGCTGTTATAAAAGTTTATGGACAATTTTTTTCCACTACAATTATGTGTATAGGTGATTTCGTTGAAAGTGCGTTCTTTTTTGGGCCAAAATCGTCGACATTTTGATTGTTGATCAAATAGTATACAAATCACGGGGACGTTGGGATCGTTTCAAGAATTATCAATATAGTTGCACACCGATAGAATACACCCAAGAAAATTTTGCTGTAGTGTACATTCCAAGTTGTAAAAACTTGAGGGAGTTTGGAACATGGAAAATCACTCTTTCCGCGGAGTTGCTCATTTTTTAAATTGATCCTGAGTTGATTTTAATTTTCCCATCAACGGCTACAATGATCTACTATGCTCTTATCCAAGAATTTGGAGTCATACTTTTGTACTGTGGTACGTAACAATTTGATATTAGTATGATAGGTCAGTCGAGTGCTGTTTTTTGATTACCGAGAATATGACCCGAGCATAGGGGAATCAGTGGCCGAATTAAATTTTTATCACACGTGTCGTGTTTCAACGTTAAGCTGAGTAATCAAATGTCGATTCTCTGAATTTTCACTCAATTTTCTACGCCTAGTGGAGGAACATAGGACGATTAGAAAAATACAAAGGGAAATTGCAGAGACTAGTGATTCTAGTTAGATTTCGTCCGAATGAATAGGAAGTTGGGTTTTACATTTTTATTGGTTGAAAATTATTGTTTCTGGGTACTGTGTTCAGCACTTTCAGCGCTTCACTTTTCTGTTCTCTCTAGTTGTCGTTAACTAAATTATTTTTTGAAGAAAAATCATCACCAGCACATGCCAGAGATTTCAAAACTCATCCAACTTCTCTGCAAATATCTGGGAGTCTAGGAACAAATTCCCTTTTATGAGACTCGTGCAAAAGTTGCATTCTCAAAACTTGATAAATCCCAAAAAATTTTAAGTTCCTCATCCATCAAAAATCATCATCTGCCATCTATAATTTCGGTCACGATCATCACTCACTGCTCGGGCCGATCCGACACCCATTTTTACCTTTAACACAACAAAACCAGGCACTCACAGCAGTTATCAAACACATTCTCAATTATTATTCCAAACCATCACTGCGTACACTATCATCACCCGATGCTTCTCCCCATTTACTCTTCATTATCAGTACTTGAATAGACCACGTGCGCCCGCATGACTTGAAAATAGGCCCATTTATGAAAAAAAAAAAAAAAAAAAAAATGATGTATAAAACTTGTAGCTGTCCATATAAGGTAAATGAATGAGAGAGAGATAAGCGGATATATAATCGAGTGTATAGGTATATGATGGGCAAGAGGAGGGAAATCTGTTATCTGGCGCACAGCGGGACGACCGCCGCCGCCGTACCGGTGTATATGCCTCAGACACGATATTATACAGAGCCAGTTTTCTGTGCTCTGCCCTCTGATGATCAGAGGCTCTGCTTCGAGACCGCTCTGCTTCCTCTTGAGTATTTAGATATACACCAACTCGTCGCATCATCACAGGTGCAATGTATGTACTTATATACATGTATACATCTCCACGCCCGTCTCATAATCAACTCGTGACTCGTAATTATCGCGGAAGTCATGATTCCATATTACTCAAATGTGTCTTCTTGGTTGTAGTTCATGTTTGAGTATTGTTTGTTCTTCGCTTGTTTTTACTTTTTGAATTTTACCCTTTGTTTATTCTTGATTATACTGTAGATCAATTTCATTTCATATTAGAAAAGTTGAACTTGTGTTGTTTGATATGATTTTTAATGTGTAAAATCGGATGAAAATATAATTTCTCAATGTGTGGTCAGAATTTTTCTGCTTTTGACAGACTCTTGCAAATTTGTTGAGCTTTGTTTGTGTAACTTTGCCTCAAATCAACACCTTACCAACTTTTATTCAATTATCAACCTTATCGGTTCTCTCGACGACGCCCGCGAGTGCGTGCACAGTACCTTTTACTACAAGCGATTCTCAAGTATTCACCCTCGAAGTATGCACATTGACTTGTTTTTAGCTTTTCTATTCTTTTTCTCAATCCATTCCCATGAGGCTCATTTCTGATTGTTTTTTCAGATTGCCTCTTATTAAATGATAACATTGAATCTTCCATTTGAATCTTGTGCCTGATCATGAAAATTTCAACATTAAAATTTTCATATTCAAAACATTTGTTTGTAGAGCTCAAATAGCATCATGGACTTCAACCTTTGTTACTTTCGTCGGAGGGCATTGCATTCGATTCACTCATCAATTTTTGTTTTTCACTTTTCCATCATTTTGCTATACATCTTTGACTTCATCACTTGCCCCTCTAGCCACACTCAAAATGCTATGAATAATTCAGATTGATGAAAATTTGAAACTGTTCCATCTCGTTGGATGGTGAGCGGAATCCAAAAGAATTGATATCAATCACATTATTAAAGAAAGATATTTACTCGATCGTTTACAATCGATCGCACAAGAATGCGACTACCATATCGATGCTTTAATCTACATTGATAACGAAACAAAAAATCTCATCTATAAAATTCAAAGATGGTCTCGTTGATTATCTCATGATATCTGACCACCGGCAACCGATTCTTGAAGCATTGAGATATTCTATAATATGAATGGCAGTTAGTCCTGAATGTTTCCGATAAAACTTCCATCATTGTGATTATAGTCAAGATAACCGTACTATCTGTACTTTCGAGCTCATCGATTTTTGGCAATTTTATCGTTGGTCTCGTGTCTCAAAAAAATGTGCTACGGCACTTTGATACTACGAGTCGATTTTAATTTTGTGTCCAGCTCATCCCTATCGTGTGTTTTTTCCCTTCGATCTTCAAAATTTTCTGAAAATGATTGCATTCCAATCGATTGAAAATCTCAATCGTTGTACGAAGTATATATTCAATAATAACCAAGGGGACTCAATTTTTATCTTTTGAAGTAATAACGCGAGATAAGATAAAACGTGAGTGACGGTGGAAAGGATTTGAGTCTTGCATATATGAACATTCGTTCACGTTTGTGCATCTGGGTCAAGGAAAAAACATAAAATTTACAATTTGATGGGTATCAATGAACGAATTGAATTGATTGAATCAGACTGTTTATCGATAATTATAAATTTAACTGTAAAAAATGTGATTGATTGGATAAGGATTGAAAAGACTTCAGTCATATAGCACTACTCACCGATTTTTGATCGATCGAGGATTCTTTTTAGTCTGTTTTATGAATGATCAGTCATCTTACTCAAATATGATTTTATTGGGTGATTTTACAAAATCTACACGTTGTCCCACCTTAGAAGCGATTATACAGCATGAATGACCGTGAGCTCACTCGATTCTAAATTGCTTGACACTTTTGTACGGAGAGAAGAAGAGTATACGACATAACAAAAATCTGATTAATCATGTCTGTTGTTTGCAGAGCGGAGGAAACAGTCATTATAGTGTAACCTTATAGCATGACTGGCCTCTAAAACATTGTGAATGACTTATTCGTGACATTTTGTGATTGAACGGTTTCCAACAAAATCGGAAATAAAACCGGAATAATCTGAATTTGGAAGTCAGATGGAGGAATCATGCTACAATTAAATAATCATTAGATTCTCATTTTCATAAACAATGATGATGAATTTATCGGAATCGGACAATTTTTTTCATTGAAATGTATACTGGTACAATGCGGTACATCATGAATTAACATTACGTTTGTTTTCGACGTTCCGTTACACTCTAATGACTATACGTGGTGTGGAATTTGGAAAATTGAGTTTAGTCTCATATTAATTAAATCTTCTTTTATTGATTTAGACAAAATCTTTCCATAATTGAGCATTTTTCGAGTGATACTGACTTCCGCGATCTTTTTTGCCATCGTTATTACGTCCTCAAGATTCATCTATTTCATCTATTTTTGATCCACTACGACCATTCATCTATTTTTGATTGGGAGGAGATCCCTGTCTTGTATGATATGACCATTTACAGGGTGTACACCGGTCCTTAAGACCACCTCTCTAAATGAGTTCGAGTGAAAATTTACTCGATTTCACTCTTTTCGAGTGGAAATATCACTCGAAACGAGTCACGGCGTCGCAAACCGGCCTCGAATGGACAAATTTCACTCGCTTCGAGTGAAAATTCCACTCGAAGCCGGGTTGCGACCGTTTTCACTCGTATTCTTTTAGAGAGACTGCTGCGGCAAAAATTGCATCAGGGTTCTATTCGATGGAATTTCGATCACCGTCGTACTCAGAGTTAGACGCAGTGCAGCACGCAGTAACGGCGTTGAAGTCCCTAAGAGGTCCTTATTTGCTCTAAAAAACTCTTCGAGTCCACAAAAGGTTTTGGATTGGCGAAGCTGGATCTTAACGATTTTGAGATCCGTATGAAAAAACAAGTTGTACTCCCATCTCCTTTCTCTAGTTATTACTCTAATTGATCTAAAAATCTACTATACTTTTACATATTCGATTCTACAATTACACATACCAATGATATTTATTACGGCTTCAAATTCTCCCGGTAACCAATCAAGCTATCCGAACTCTCATTGAAAACTTGTTCATTCTGATTTCAGCAGCTGAGCAGTCGAGGGCTGGTAAAGTGGCCACCCTGTCAAGATGGGGGCACTTTTCAGGAGCGAAGAGATGGCCCTGTGCCAGCTCTTCATTCAACCAGAGTCGGCCTATCTTTCCGTATCCGAACTCGGCGAGACCGGCACCGTACAATTTCGCGATGTAAGTGTTGTTATACTATCTTCCTACTCCTAGTGAAGTCTCGAGTAATCTCAACATGATTGTGTCAATTTGTGAGAGCCTCTCTCTCAAAATTGGCCGATAAGTGTAACGCTACTTCTACAGATTGCTCATGACTTTTCACAGATTATTCACGATAATATAAATTTTGAATAAAACGTGACCAGTAGTGTCTATATGGGAGACAAACTTTCCATGTGGTAACTGAGAACTGTCACGATTTCAGAAAAGACTATATCCTGGAAGGTAGCAGCGAAGTAAGCTCATGGAAGAGAAGATTGGAGAATCTCCATCGCCTTCATGATTTTTGAATAGTCATTTCGGGATTTTACCTTTAGAGTAGGCGCCTTTCAATATGGCGTTGACTGCTCGTGAGTCACGTGACTTGCCAACTGTTTTGCAATGACTCCCCGTCGGAAATTTTCTTATCGAAAACACATGCAAGCTTATTTTATCGAAATAACATTCATTCAGAATGAGGAAAGCCCAGTTCTGCTATTTGGAAATCATAATGGGGAAAAATTTCACACCATGTGACTCATGTGTATCCTCCGTCCCATATTAAAGGGCGCCAATTTAAACTTTCGAAAACTCTGAACTTTAATTCGAACCATCCTCATCATGACCACAAAATTCTAAATTCCTGTCTGAAACAACTTTTCCAGCAAGGATTCTCATCTTACGACCATTTTGAACCTTTTTCGGAGACATGTCAGTTCCCTATTGTCTTCTGTAGGATATGATGGATAGATTCTTCGAAGTAGAAAATAGTAGTTAAAAATTGTCAATTTGTCCTGAATGCATATCGAATTCTACAGCTCAATGGAGATGTCAACTACTTCCAACGGAAATTCGTCAGCGAAGTCAGGCGCTGCGACGAGATGGAGCGCAAACTGCGTTACATAGAAGCCGAAGTTAAGAAAGATGGGGTTCCCATTGTTGATGACCTCAAAGAGCTACCCCGAGCTCCTTTACCTCGTGAAATCATCGATCTCGAGGTACTTATTGTATTAATAACTACACTGAGCAGGACTTCTTCCTTGCAAGAAGCCATCTCAAGATTTTCCCGATTTGGGATACTTTATTTCGAGACAGTTGTGGCTCGTTCTATACATAGGATGCGCTTGGCGCGCGAGCGTACGCCCATACGCTTGCGCTTAAAGGCTTTGATGCAGGGATTTTCATGAAGAAGCCTCAACAGTCGTTTTCCACTCGGAATTTCCACAAGTGAAGAGTTAGTTGATGATGAATGGACCCCGAGTGACATTATCAAGTTTGTCCATGTTTTTCCATCATGAATAAATGGAGAAGAATATCAGCGTTGACCACCCTAAAAGTTACCTACTCTTTCATTATCGGTTAAATACGGGACCCATGACATTGATTGATGGCAATCTGCGGGTGACATCTTTGGATCAGAAAAACAATCTCTTATATGTTTTTCCATGAGCAAATAATAGGAGAGTCCAGCAGTTGCGGCCCCGCTAGCCTTTTTGGGGAAAGATTCAGGTTGAGTAACATTTTTGCAACTCAGTATTCGCATTGGTGACCACCCGTCTCAGTTTGCGAAGACTGTAACTTTGTTTGGGATCAGAAACTAGGCAAGAGCAAGATGAGCGGTCACCAATCCGGATAGTGAATCGCAAAAACGTTGCTCGACCTATATTTTTTCCGAAAAGGCTCGCGCGGCTACCGTTGATATTTTCTCCATTTATTCATGGAGAAACATGGACAAACTTGATAATGTCACTCGGGGTCAATTCATCATCAACCAACCCTTCACTTGTGGAAATTTTGAGTGGAAACCGACTGTTAAGGCTGCTTCATGAAAATCCCCGCATCAAATGCTTTAATCGCAAGCGTATGCCCGTACGCTCGCGCGCTAAGCGCATCCTATGTAGAACGAGCCTGTATCATTGACCGAATCAAACAGAATGGGATATAATATAGATCATTTTGAATGTATCCTTGATTCATGTGGATTGTTGGATCTGCCAAGACTAGTCTCATAAACTGCTCTATTATGTATTAAAGTGGGTGCTTACATCAACCCCCTCAAAAAACCGCAAATTTGGATTGAAAATTTTTTTGTAGATTTAGAAACCGTCGAAATTGATGATTCGATCTCAGAACCAAGCTACCTATTATGATCAACAACCAATATGAATTATCTTTCCATTTTCTAGGCAAGGATAGAAAAAACGGAAAACGACATACTCGAATTGAGCCAGAATGCAGTTAATCTGAAGGGCAATTATCTGGAACTGATGGAGCTTCGACAAATTTTAGAAAAGACTCAAGTCTTCTTTACTGAGGTAGCTAGTTGTAGTTCGACTGCCTTTATTTTATTGCCTATTCCCTCCGTGTAAACGGTGCTCACATTTTGTCGAAGAATCAAGGTTCGCTTCTTCTTCTACATCAACAGGAAGAGGCCAATGATTCAATTACACGAGCTCTCATAAATGAGGAGTCCCAGACTCAAGCTGCAACTGGCCGAGAGCGTCTTGAGTGAGTTTTCTCTTCGGTATTGAAATTGTAGACAATGTTATTTTTCGTGATAAAATAGTAGATAATAATCAAGAAATTTTGCAATTCTTGCGTTACGCCTGATTCAATCTTACTACTTTGTATGTCATGGAGTAGAAAAATATTCTCGGCGGATGAAATGAATAACTAAATATAATTGCTGAACATCTCATCTGGTTTCTAGGTTTGCAAATAGATAGCAATGGCACGAACACTAATCCATCATTTGAGAAGTCAATTCATTCAATCTAGTATATTTTCACTCGGGTATTAAATTCACATACCGAAAGCGATAGGAGTTTCTTCATAGATCTTTGGCATCGATGACCAATTCCAACCGATCAAACGTGCATTCTTCCAATTCCACGAACTTTCTTCGGAATTGAAACGAGGCTGTGAGATTCTTCAGAAATAAAATTTGTAAATTGGAGTGTTACGTTGAAAGTAATGAAACCATGCCAGATAGAGGATGTTTATGACAACTGAAATCAAGCAGAGTTCAATCCAATGATTATGGAAGAATATCAGCAGAGAAAATGATACTCTAACTACTCGTTGCACTTTGCAATTTTCGTCGAAGATCCATGAAAAAAAATTTCAATTGCTGGAAAACTCTTATAAAATACCACTAGGAGTTCTCCTGCCAGTTTTTTGAGGTTCTGAATTCACAATTTTGAAACAACAGCTAAACTTCAATCAAATGATACGTTCTCACTATGTCATCTTCAAGGGTACCCACTCATCACAGCCTTTATTTTATTTGAACAGGTTCGTAGCTGGGGTAATCAATCGCGAGCGTATGCCTGCTTTTGAGCGAATGCTCTGGAGAATCTCTCGCGGTAATGTCTTCCTACGTCAAACAATTTTGGAAAAGCCTCTCGAGGATCCCAGCACGGTACAGTCGTAATATCCTTCTTCATACATAATATCTCGATTATTGCTTTCAAACTATCAAACATACTCATAAAAATGAGTGATTTTTATCATCCCTTTAGGGTAACGAAATCTACAAAACTGCCTTCGTAGCGTTCTTCCAAGGTGAGCAGCTGAAAAGTCGCATCAAGAAAGTATGCACTGGTTTTCATGCATCACTCTATCCATGCCCAAGCAGTCATTCTGAACGTCTCGACATGGTAAAAGGCGTACGAACTCGTTTGGAAGATCTAAATTTGGTAGATATTTTAATTTACATTCCATAACAATGGAGTTTGTACAAACTGTGCCAGCATAACAATGGCATTATTTCAGGTTTTGAACCAAACTCACGATCATCGTCAACGAGTTCTTCACAGCGTAGCCAAAGAATTACCCAATTGGATAATAATGGTTCGAAAAATGAAAGCGATCTATCACACGTTGAACCTTTTCAACATGGATGTATCAAAAAAATGCCTGATTGGCGAATGCTGGGTACCCATGGCTGATCTCAATATTGTACAGAACTGTTTGACCGAAGGATCGGTTAGTATTTCACCTGAGATGTATCTTTATTCGCTCATCATTTCACGATCATCAATATTATTTTGCGATATAAGCACCTTCCTCATACATTTTGAATGGATTTCGGGTCTAGCAGGAGCTAATTTTTCAGCGCCTCTGTGGAAGTACCATTCCTTCGTTCCTGAACGTTATCCATACGGACGAGGATCCACCGACATTCCATAGGACTAATAGATTTACTCGTGGCTTCCAAAATTTGATAGACGCTTATGGAGTTGCTTCATACCGTGAAGCCAATCCAGCTTTGTATACAATTATTACATTCCCATTCCTCTTCAGTATCATGTTTGGAGATTGTGGTCATGGTAAGTGGGGCATGGATTTTATTTCTCGTGAAACACGTTTTCTGGTGGATCAAGTTCATGAAAATGTATATTCCTAATGAGATTGGTTGTCTGATTCGACTTTCAGTACTCGTGAAAGTACGTCTTCTGTGAGAAATTGAATCAACTACATTTTGTCTTTGGACAATGAGCCAAGTTGATGAATTTGGTAGACTAAATTTGTTTCGAGTGATAGAAAATTTCGTTTGAAATCTGCAACAGATTGCTCGCCATTTCAAATATGTTTTGCTCCATCAGAACTGTAATGTCATGGTATTTGAGTCGAGAGCTTCTTTGGAGTCCTCTTATTTTCCTTCAACGATATTTTCAAATGAAAATTGTCTATGACCATCAGAAAGTTTGTTCGTCTTTGCACTGATATTATGAATATTGTTAGATATTTCATAATAATTCCTCTTCAGGTTTCATCATGTTCTTGTTTGCATTGTACATGGTGTGCTGGGAGAAAAAACTTATGAGCCAAAAATCTACCAATGAAATTTGGAACATCTTCTTTGGTGGCCGCTACATCATCCTACTCATGGGTCTATTTTCAATTTACACTGGATTCATCTACAACGATGTATTTTCAAAACCTATGAATATATTCGGATCCAGTTGGAACAGCACCGACAACTTTACATTTAAAGGCTTACAAATGGCTGCAAAAGTTCAACTAGATCCTCAAAAATCGTATTCTGGGACACCTTATCCATTTGGCGTTGACCCGATCTGGGCGCTAGCTGATAACAAGATTATATTTTTGAATTCTTACAAAATGAAACTATCGATAATCATTGGCGTAGTTCACATGATCTTCGGTGTCTGCATGAATATTACCAACATAGTGTGAGTTCAACATTGACTATACTTTTAATGAGAAAGAAATTTCTTAAAAACCGTCTACTGGTTTAACTGAACAGTCGTAGTAACCTTGAGATACCCGCGTAATCTTTATTATATAGCTCCGGTAGTAAAAGAAGGTTGCTCTACAGCTCTACTTAGAACCAATTCTGCTCGTTAGTGGCATTCATGGATAAAGTTTTGGACAGACGTGAAGGACCCGATCAGCCACCTGCTCGTTCGTAGAAAACTTGTCCGAAAGGATGATTCTGAGAGGGAAAGAGATTGTTCCAAACAATCAATCTTGTTCGAGTATTTCCGTGCCAAATCCGAGCTTATGTCACTAGATTTTACAGAAACACGCCAACAACTTGACGATTTGATCGTTACATTGGTGTATTTTCACTCTGCTTGAAATTTGTAGAGAGAGAACTGAAAAGTACGGATTTTTCTGAAAACCGGGGTAAATTCGGAACACTCGGATGAGGAAATATATGCGTTTTCGAGGAATGGCGTGGTTTTAGAACACTTCCAAAACCCGGAGAGAATTAAAATTTTTTTGTAAACCGGATGGGGTAACTTTGGAACACTTGATGATTGAGCTCCCCAAAGCGCACAATAAAGTTCGAAAAATTCACAATAGTACATAGGAGCCTTAATGACATTTTAAGTACAATCAATTGTATTTCCCGTGTTCAGAATTGAATGTAAAGTCGTACAGCAAACCAATGTCAGAAGTTTTCACGTTTCACTCTTAGGCTGGAATTTATAGTCGTTCCCTTACCAAACCCCTTACCAATCCCCTTACGCGACACCTTACGGCAGGGTCAAAAATTTTTGACGGTGGCTGCTCATCTTTATTTGCCTGTACTTTCTGTGGCTCAAGCAGCCGCTCGAGCTGACAGTTAGCTCATTTATCCTTCAAATTTCTGCTCTTGTCTACCTCCGAGTGAACGAATAAGGTAGACGCGCGACCACGTCAAAAATTCTGGACGCTGCCGTAAAGTGTCGCATAAGGCGCTCGATAAGGGTTTTGGTAAGGAAACGACTATAAATTCCAGCCTTACTGTTCCAAAGTTATCTCTCCGGGGGTTTAGCTTTGGAACAGTTATTTGAGAGTGTGTAACTTCGACCATTAACGTCCCAAATAGACTTCAATAGCTGCCAAGCAAAAGCTGAAACTATAGGCTTTCTATTGACTATAAACACAGTGCACTCCTGATGTGAGACTCAACAATCACAAAGGAAAAAAAAGAGGAAAAATTTTCATGAGTGTTCCAAAGTTACCCCAGTTGACGATATATCCATCTCTAGAGATGTGTAAAAGTGATCGTTACGAGAAGGAAACCGAAAGTTGTGTTCAAGATTTCCTGGTTTTTGGGACAATCGTGATTTTGAAAACAGTCTCGTTATTATTTTTTTATTGGGTTTGACACACCCACGAGGACCAAGAATTGAATATGCTAAAAATTGGCTCACAAGGGGGGACCACGGGGTCCGGGTCGCCAATCATCCCCAAAATTCTTTCACAGTTTGGTACCATCTAGAATATGAAGAATCTAGAGTAACTCCGTCCAATGGGCCTCCTGGCCAGAGCTACAAGCAAAAACTTTAGCATTGCAAGTATATCTATATATGTCACTTTTTAACATGGGCCTATATGGACAATGTTAATCTCGGTGGCTGTATCTTTGAACAGGGGCCTCATTTGACGGTCATACTCTGGATTCTTCATATCCTAGGTGGTACCGAACTGTGAAAAAATTTTGGGGATGATTGGCGATCCGGACCCCGTGGTCCCCCCTTGTCAGTCGCGTATCTAGTCTTGATTTCGAGACATCTCATTTCCTTGATCTGTGTCGAGTATCTATACTCCTTTACTGAAGTGGACGATTTAGAGACAGTGAATCCGATCCGATAGTCTGATGAGCGCATACGATGTTTCGTCATTACGTTTGCAAACAGTTAATTTTGATTCTTTTTCCAGGCATTTCAAGAAGTATCCGAGTCTTTTCCTCGAATTTTTACCACAGTTAATATTTTTGGTGCTGCTATTCGGCTATCTGTCTTTCCTGATGTTTATGAAATGGTTGATCTACAGCGTGCATAATCCAGGTAATTCTAGTGATGTTTTCATTATGATCTTCATCTCAATAAATGAGTACGTATCACACTCCTATCGAATTTCAAAGCTCAAATAGCCTGAAGCAGAGATCGAAAATGTGGGGGATCAGACATTCAATAATTTCATGATTGAAATGCATGAGCGTCTCCTTAGAAATCATCTGAATACAGTAGAACCTGCCTATTAAGTTGAACATTCGGTTCCAAAGAAGAATGCCCAACATAGCGAGGTGATCAAGATACACTGCCATGCCAAAACATAAACTCATCGTGACGTCTAATATCTCAATAGATAGATCTAAATATCCGTAATATGTACATACACTGTTGGCAAATTAATGGATGACTTCCCATAACGTTAGCTGGCTAACATTCTACTATATATGTCTTGAAATGTCCACTTTTGGAAGGTCCTCATACATTAAAATACTATCTCGTGGTCTCCTGTGAGGGGTTTAACTTAGGGAGGTGCCCAGCATACGAAGAAAGTTTTCCATTTAAACCAAAGTAACTTGTTTGCAATGAAAAGAGTACTCCTTGATAAGGTGTCCAACATTGGGGAGTCCAACTTCATAGATTCTCATATAGTTGGAATTTCCATAATTATTCGAATTAAATATGCTGAGCCATCTTTGATCGAATATTTGTGAATTCTGAGATGAAGAATGAGTGATCTGTTTCTTACTCACAGTGAAGTACGGGAGTTGCTGTGCACCGTCAATTCTCATTACTTTCATCAACATGTTACTGAGAGGTAAAAATGAACCAACAAGGTGCATGAAATACGAACGTCTAGACGATCCGGTGGACCCACTCGATTGCGAGTCTTTTATGTTCCCGTATCAGAGCACAGTTCAGAACATCTTCGTCGTCCTATCGATAGCTTGTATACCAACGATGCTTTTTGGAAAACCTCTATACATCTTGTGCACAACAAAGAGTTCGAAGGGCAAAGTTTACGTGAGTAGAACGTACTTCGTGTATTTTACAAAATATTTCACAAGAAAATGTTTGGCTCATTCCATCTCATTGCTAATCGTGTGCTCAAGCTCGATGAGACGATTTTCATTTCCTAGATCCTAGAGTTATAGGTACTGATTGACACTCTCTGCCTCTTTTTTCATCATCTGTCCTAGATTAGCGCCCCGCCAAATTGATATTAACTCCTTTCTGTGTTAATTCACGATTCCACAACACACAATCATTAACTCTCGTGCCAACTTCCTCACTCCATCAATTGCTTCTCTGAAAAACTTGGAGTTTTACGATTTATCGACATGATACAATTATCTAGAATAAATCGATATCGAAATCGAAGTAATCGAAATATTCAATATCGTATCGATGTTGTTACCCCCAATATCGAATCGAAATCGAAAATATCGATTTTCTTCTCGATAAAACTTTTCCGAAATTTGGACAGAAGTAAATAATATTAAAGAATTTATGCCTCTCATGAAGATGTAGGATTTCGATGCAATTCTTATTGCCTTCCGGTAATTAAGCTGACAAAAAAATACCCATCTCTATCTCTCCGTCTGTAGCGAATATGATTAAATGAGACTTGAACTCGACATCGATATCGAGTATTTATCGAATTATTGCAAAAGTCTAAAAAAACCGCTTAGATTACAGAATTGTTCCTGGAACTAATCAATCCAAATTTCCAACCCTCGCATGCACGTAACTCACAAACCTTTTGCATCTACACAAAATTAGATAACTCAAAAGTAATTGCACTTTAGAAAGAAGTACGTATGTGTAATATAAGATTACCCCGGGTGTAAGCCAGGCTCCCGTGTTGATTCAGACAAACGGATCAACCGCATCTCAGGACATCGAGCTTCAGCAATCAACAAATGGTACGCCAAGTCCCACTGCAGGTGCAACAGTCGGTGGTTCTGGAGGTCATGATGATCATGAGGCTTTTAGTGAGGTGATGATTCACCAGGCTATTCATACAATAGAGTATGTGCTGTCAACGATATCGCACACTGCATCGTATTTACGTTTGTGGGCCCTATCGCTTGCTCATGCTCAACTTTCGGAGGTCCTATGGTCCATGATACTGCAGAAAATCGTCGCTATGGAGCTCCACGGAATGTACGAACAGCCTGGGATAATGATTTTAAAAGGGTTCCTAATTTCGTTAGCCTTCTGCGCTTGGGCTATACTGACAATAGCCATACTTGTCCTCATGGAAGGATTGTCAGCATTTTTGCACACGCTTCGTTTGCACTGGTGAGTAGTTCTGATTTTTAAATAGATAAATTAATGATCCCGGAATCTCACACGGATTAGTAAAATCATAGTAACTTATATTTACGGATTAGGCTGAGAATCCATTTCTGCACAATCAAAATTGCAAAGTCTACTGCTCAAGGTGATGCGGTTGCCGTGCAAACCGAAAATTATATTCCATTTAGATGTGACTCAAAATTTTGATGTTACGAAGTTTGAAACGAGTTGTCCATTACGTATTATCATCTAAATTGTGGTGAACAACTCATTATTTGTCACCAATCACAAGACTATCACTATTAAACGAGAATAACTTGCCCGGGGGTACTTTCTAACCTACAAATTGGCACATTTTTGTTCACAAAAATGGCGAGATCTTTTCCAATTTGGGCTAAACGAAGAGTTATCCAGGCCAAGTTATTTGATTACAAAGCCTGGATAACTGGCCGTTTAGTCCATGTTGGAGAACATTTTGAGATTTCTGTGAACAAAAATCAGCGTGCTCGGCGACCGCATCGCCTTAACCGATTTTTAGTTAGTCTATACAACTGACTGCTTTGAATTACTAAGATTATCGAGTAAAAATGCCCGAAAGTGGAATTAATGCTCTCTCTGCGAGCCTGTTTCAGTTACAATATAAATTATTATACTTTTCAGGGTCGAATTCATGAGTAAATTCTACGAAGGCCAAGGATACGCATTCCAGCCATTCTGCTTCAAAACGATCCTTGATGCAGAGGACGCGCCAAATCAAGACTGAGGGTTCGAGGATACGGGAGAAGTGGATTCAAGATCAAGAATACCTTATTCGTACTATTGATGATAACCTGACGATCATTCCTTGGGGTCCAATCTCCCGTGCTTTACCTTCGAGTTTCTAACGTGATTCCTCATTTACTCAAAAGTATGAGCTCTACGTGTGCTCACATTCGGATGTACTAAGTGCCTAACAATTCGATCTTTTCAAATCCAATTGTCTTCTACATTTCGAATCTTCGAATTTTTCTGTGCTGTGTGGAACAAGTTCTTGCAGTGATCCTTACATTGATTGACTTTTTATATAAATTGTACATAGCTAAAATTTCATTGCAACGAAACTCATTAAAAATTATTACACTCTGAAGTAGCAACCCATTCCTGCCTGAATTTGTATCGATAACGACCAGAGTTTTGTATCTCTGTACAAAGTTTGCGTGTATGGACAGAACATTTTGAGTCGAATCTTTCAGATTTTTGGGATTGAAGTTCAAGAATGAGCTGAATACGATACAAATATATTTCCAATCACAAATTACTACTCACGTACAGGTCAAGAATTGTTCAATGGTCATCGACTATTGCCAGTCCTTTGGAAATTGATTAGCACAAATGCAAGTTGAATATCGAGGGTGGTTTTTGTTACTGCAACAAATCACACTTGAGTAGGAATAAATTTCCTGTCTACCATAACTGGATCACTGCTGATTGAATGACTTCATATTCCGAGAATTTCGATCATTCAATTCAATCATGTTTTATATAAACGATTAGACAAATCGCGTCATATCAACATCATATCAATGTAATTGTATGTAACTCACTGAAATCTATCTTTATGGCAGTGAAACATATGTATGATGAATAATTTCTACTTGTTATAATGGTCAATTGTGCGCATGCAATATAGATATGATCAAAGACCTATTTTTGTATCGTTGATGACTAAATCGCAGAGATGAGTTGATCGTGTTACAAATTACAAATTGTGATTTTTCTATTTGTAGAATAATTGTATATACGATGAATAAATTACTTGTTCTATACACTGAAATCATTGCACATCAGAAGCTAAGCCCTTTTCACGGCTATAGAAATATTGCTCGACTCAGTTCCTGCCCAATCCTATTGACACGCCAACATCATTCGAGAGCTGAAGCAAAATTTTCTCCTCGACGAGGATTCTATGGAAATTTCCAAGAGTGAACGCTTCCCATTTAAAATCTGCTATTTTAGAATAGTCCTCTGCAGCTCAACACATTTCAATTCCAGAAGCTTTAAATACATTTTCATGCGATTTTTCCTCGCTTTTGTTTTCTTTGTTTGCCAATGGCATTATACGGCACGATTTGCAAAGTAATCGATCCTGAGACACAATAGAATATTCCACGGGCGTTTTTCAAATCTCTGCTAATCATACTGGCTTGAAGGAGTGCCTATTCGTCAAGTAGTGAGAAAAACATATTTACATTCTTGGAAAGCACTTATTCTTTTCAAAAATTGCATACGTTGGGTGTCATCGACGAAGTTCCACGTGCAAGAATTTACTATCTTGAAACTTTCAATGTCTTGAAGTGAGTATATCTCTAGTCTAACTGCATCACATCGGCTCTTACAAGTAGTAAATTTGAAGGAAATCACATTGGCTGTTGATTAAAAATATTTTCAGAGACGTAGAGACATGCGCATTTGCAGAAGATTCTGATTATTGAATCAAAGTTTGATTTTGGTCATTATGACAACTTCCTACACTTTAAGGCATCCGGGAACACTCCTTTACCGTGTAAAATTCTTTGGAAAATACGGAAAAATGAGTTTTACATATTCCTCCCGTTCATTTCAATCTATTTGTTTTGTTCAGGTACTAAATCCCTAGATCAAAGTTATCGATACGAAAATATATCCTACCAACTGCTCAAGTTTCTAGAGTATGCAAAAATTTTTCAAAGCAATCCAATCAGATGCGTCAGAGAGCAAGCCGATTGAAAAAACACAGTTTCGTAGCGTTTTTCAGACGGTTACCGGGGCGCCTTCCACAGCGGGAACGACCTTGGGACCTAATAACCCTTGCTTTTGCTCATACTTCTAAGTTAGAGAACGGGACAAATAAGTTCAAGTTTCTCACCTAACGAGTGCCGATTCTCCATTTTTTTCCGTTGAAATAATCAGTAAAGATTGTTAAAACTCAAAAATATTTGCCAACACGGCTCCAAGAAATTGAAAACTTCCTAATAACATCAAAGCGCATTTAATTGGGAGTAAACCTCTGTGTTAGTTTAGATAGCAGAAAAATCCAATATCGCCGAATCTCAAAACATTTCCATAATAAGAAATATAAGGGTCCAACATGGCAGCGTTTCAAAACAGGTTTACTCCCAATAGCATCCATGCTAGAATTTTTGGAGATCGATCGGATGATGAAAGTATAGTTGTAGTCGGTATCAGAGTGTGAAAAAATGTAGTCATGCGACCCATATGAGACGAGAAGTAACTGAAGTTTCGGATGCTGCATCGCTACTTACAAGAATTGTGGAGCTGATAACTTCCGGAGATAATCCAGTTTTTGAGAAGAAAAGGATATCGATTATCTACTGGATTTGGAGAGTTGATTCAGAAGTAAAAAATCGTAAGAAAATTGAATAAAAATAAATCGCGATCAGCCTAAGATCAACTTTCGATACAAGCTGAATTGTAACTTTCCAAAGGAGATGTCTATTGTGGAGAATTTATTTGCCTCCATAGCTAGGACCTTGCAAATCGTCGATGGTCATGATTACCGTTCGCTGAGGTGCTAAATGAGTTGTGAGCTAGGAGAAAGAATCTGAATAGGCCACACGTGTTCTAGAAGGTTTGAGAGTGTCTTCCTTCGTATTTTGAGTCACCAAATCGATTTCACAAGGTCACCCGCGCAAGAACCTTGATGTCATTTTGTACTTAATACTTTTCAGTAAGAAAAGTATTTCTTTCATGCAGTCCAAAATTACAGTGGGCTCCTAACATTGTGGAAAATATACATTTTCACAAGGAATCTCAAAGAACCACAGATGTAAGGTGCAAAACTTCCTACAAAGTTGCCCACATTTTCGTTCTATTACTATACGCTTTGAAGCCTCAAAACCAGCATTTTTTCGTTTCCTTTTGATCCACGCACAGAAGAGTCTGAGTTGGACAGTATCAACCACGGTTCATTTGGAAGTGACTTTCTTCCTCTTTGAGATGCGTTCGGTCATCGAGTCATGAATTATCACCTGTCACAATGGCACCAATGCTCACACAATTATAATTGCGCTGCAACGGCCAACCTATAAGGTCATATTAATCGCGTGGAATAGTTTTTGCGTATCTCCCGTCCAACTTTTGGGTTCCCCAGTTGTGAGGATCTTATCTGTAGGGAGTCATGCGGTCTACTTTGTTGCGATTACAACTGTGGTCCTTTGTGATTCCTCGTGGAAATGCATATTTTTCGGAATATTTTCGAGAATACCATAATTTAGGACTGAGAATTATTGGAAACAAAATAAATAGGCCGATTTACTGCCGCCAAATCCATAGAAAAATACTTTCAAATCTTGTGGAACACGAGTTGCCCAGTAAGACCGCTCTCCACCCTGCGCCCGGATCAATTAGATCGTGTCGTGACCATTGCCAATTTCCAGGGCGCTCTCGCAGTCACGAAGACCATCAATAAACGCTCACAATACAATCCTTGTTTCCAAAATTTGACGGACTTGCAATAGTTTGCTTCTCTAAAAGTTGATGTCACTGTATCATCACCTTCTAAAAACGACCAAATGAAATTGTCTCCAGAATTCATGGAATTTTTCGGTCGATTTGGTGCGAGCTTATTCATCGATGATTTCTTCATCACCTCACGTTTTTGCAGTTTGCGGTCTTTTTTTAGTGGAGATGTAGCGTCCGGTACTTCAGCTACCTTTCACATATCGAGT
Organism: Eretmocerus hayati; assembly: GCA_029851415.1. Classification (NCBI taxonomy): domain Eukaryota; kingdom Metazoa; phylum Arthropoda; class Insecta; order Hymenoptera; family Aphelinidae; genus Eretmocerus; species Eretmocerus hayati. Next base: position 9,981,440 of record CM056741.1, read on the forward strand.
TCAAACCTCGCCGACAACCAATAATGAAAAGAGTCGAAAATCGCGGGAAAAACCGAAAATTAATCGGAGGGGCTTTTCTCATTTCGGAGCAACTCGAGGTTCGAATGTAATAACAGCTCGCATCGAGCGAAAAAACAGCTCGCTTCGAGTGAAAAAACAGCTCGGTTCAAGTGTAATTCTCAATCAGTCATCGAGTAGCGAATCACTTGTAGCCGAGTCGCGGTATTTGACTCGAGCTTCGAGTAAAAAACAGCTTGCGTCGAGTGAAATTTCACTGTAATTCTTCTAGACAGACGCACAGCTGCGAGTATCACTCAATCGCCCACAAATAAATTCTAACGTGGACGTCACTAGATATGTATCGATCTTATTTTGATCAAACAGAATTGCAGGGCCTCTTAGAGGAAATGTAGCCCAAGCTCTTGAGACGACAATAGTTTTTCAACTGATGTGTGGTCCTTTTCGGGTACATCTCTATGCAAAATCACACAATTACACGTCCCCACAAAATAAAAAAGTGCTCTGAACCAGGGCTCTCACAGTGTCATCTCTACGTTATTTGGGTCGCTGGTCCCTAATTCGGTGTCGATTTATACCGAACACATCGTTTTTTCGAGATTTTGAAGGTGGATATGAAAGCTAGAGGTGGAATCGCTAAAAATTGGTGAAAATCGAGTTTTTAGGTACAAGTTCGTAGCTATATCTCGTCCATCGTTGCACAAATTCGAGATATTGATAACTACTCCATTTTATGCCGGGATTTCCGTTTTTCCACATCAAATTCAGGAAGAGCGCAGCTTTCTGAAGTCTCTTGAGTGATCTTCAAAAAGTCCCACAATTGACCGAATCATCGCTTGACGAGGAGATCACATACTCTGGCCTGCCCGTTGAGCTGTCGACTCTCTGACCTACTGATCTAGTGTATGAGTTACCCATCCACAGATCTCCTGACCTGATGTATGACCCATTGACCTACCACTCTTTTCATGTGTAACATGACCTATCATTCCGTCGAGCTAGACCTACTGACGTGTCTTATAACCCGCTAACCTGCCGATCTCCCGAACGATCTACCGACCTATCGAACTACTTATCTGCAACATGACCTACCAATCTGTCAATCTGGTGAACTTTATGATGACTAGTTTACCCACTGACCGACTGATCTGTCATACAACCAATCGAGCTACCGGATCACCTACCGGCCCGGCAACCTATTAATCTGACACATATTCCACCAACTCTTCGACCCACTATCCTCTTATTCGGGAACCGGTTCATTTACCGGGTGACACAATTCAACTGACACATGTCCACGAACCCATCGTTCTGTTAGCCTGCTGACAAACCTACCGATCTGCTTATCTGAAATACGACCTTTTTCCCCTCCCATGCACGAAGCTGCGACGATCTGCACACTGGATGGATGACCTACTGAATCACTGACCTGAAATATGATTCAGTGACCCAGTGACCTGTTGACCTGGTAACCGACGTGGCAGATGAAGGCTGGTGAGTAGGTAGGTCATCCGTCAAGTCTGCAGATCAGTGTGGCATATGGTAAGTCAGTGAGTCGGTTTTTCATAAGGTAATATAACAGGTCAGTACGCCAGTGGTTCCATGAGTTATCCGGACGGTCATCAGAACGGCAGATCGACAACCTATGTGGCAGATGAATAGGTCAGTGGACCGGTAGTACATCTGTTAGATCGACGGGTCAACGGATCATATGGCAGGTCAGCACTTCGATAGGTCTATAGTAACCATCTCAGGAGAATGATGGGCCATGCATGCAGCAGATGAGGGAGTTCGTTGAGGAGTAGGTCACACATTAGGGCAGTGCGTCAGTGGGTTCAGATGAAGAGGTTGGTGAGTCGGTAAGTCAATGAGCAGGTTGGCACGCTGGAGGATAGATGACAAGAAAGTAGGTCGGGGTCCAAAGGTGCGCAGCTCGATAGAATGATGGGTCATGTGGCGGATGGAGAGGATAGTGGGCGACTAGGTCATACATTAGGTCAGCGCATCAGTAGGTCAGTATGTCATACGCCAGCTCGGTAGGTAGGTCGGCAGGTAATCTGGCAGGCGATCGAGTTGAGATCATCATCTCATCGCCGAGTGCTGATTTGTTCCATCGTAGGACCTTTTAAAAATCGCTCAAAAGATTTGAAAAACACATATTTGGACTGAATTTCATGTCAAAATACGCTGCTAAAAGAGATCAGCAGAGTTCCGTCCCAAAGCGGCATCTGCTTGTTATTAGGGTGAATCCGGGGGTTGATCCCACAACCACTGTTATACTTATGAAGAATTACAGACTACTCTATTTCTACTGAATTACACAATCGTTAATTCACATTATTTTCTGATGTATTTTTGTTAAATCATTATCAAAATATATCAGCCAGTGATTCCTCAGTCAACTTTCTGCAGTTGTATCCGATTTATGATACGTTTATTAGACAAAAATGGCTAGAATCTCATTTTATTACGCTGAATATCTTCTTCCACCACGGTCTCACGAGACTTCATCTGAAGTAAACGAAGGTTTTTTCGATATTCTTCACCGATAAGATCTTGAATGGAATTTGGGGTTCCAAGACTACGGTTTTTTTTTAGCAAGGTTTATAGTTTGATTGAGGCGAGTATTAATAGAGTTGATTTAACACGTTCGATACGGAGGTTGAAATCGATGATCATTCCACAGTTGTGGCGGGGACCACCGGTCAGTCCCACTCAATGTTATTTCCCATAGAGCCGAAATTCGCAGCACTGGAGGGAAGACACGCGAGGCCCACCGATAGGCCCTGCCGCAGCGAACGTGTTAAAAATAATCAAAATGGGGGTTTTGGAGTAAATTTTGAATTTTGGAAGTAAAATTGAGTTTTGATCATGTGCAAAGGTAGTTGATACAAATACAGTTTCAACCAATTGATGTAGAATGCTAGAGAAGTATGCCTTTAGTTCACTGAAAGGTGGATGAATTAGTTGTAGAAGGGTATATGAGCATTTTTTGAAATTTAGATAAGATTTTGTTGAGTTATGTTTACGGCATTCCTTTCTAGGGGAATCCAGATCATCTACACTAAGGTTTTTGGGGTAAGATACATATATCGCTCGGTTGAGGCGAATTTTGATGGAAAGATGATTAGAATGGAGTTTTTTGTAATATTTTTGATTTCTCGAGGATAAAATCAATCTTAACTATATTCAAATGGATTTTGAAGAAATTCGGTATCAACCAATCGATATGAGGAAAATTTAAATCTTGAAGAGAATATTTTTGTATATTATGAGTTGCTTTTTTGAGAAAGCTCAATAGGGCAATTCGGGCTATATGAACTGGGGTTTTATTGGGAATATCTGTAGTTTGGTTGAAACAAAATTTTGATACAATGACTTTCAATATAGCTCAAAATAGAGTTTTTGTTGAAAATGTTCGTTTTTTCAAAAATTCGGGTTCATGAAGATCAAGTGGTATTTCGGTATGAACCAATCGACATAGTGAGCCAAAAAACCATAGCCTGTCGGACCCGAATCGCCGTTAGACCAAGTTGGAAAAAGATATTTTACCATAGAAGTACTCAATTTTAGCGATTGTATCTCACAAAACCTCTAAATCAACTCCAATTAGCTAAATCATTGGCCTCGTCTTTATAAAGTCTCTATAACTCCTCGAAAACTGAAAGTTGATCAGGTAAACGGCACAAGAGACTATGCGTGCCGGGAAGAAAACACTACACATCATACACACATACACAGACAAAGGGATGGAAAGATGAGTCCCTTGAAGGTTTTGAAGGACTTTGAGAGGAAAAATATTACTTACTATTAGTAGATTCTAGCAAGAGGAACAGCGGGGTTGAAGCATTATTGTAATAAAAGGAATTTTGTTGAAGAAAATGTTGGATTGAATGGAAAAATTGATCAAAAATTTGCTGGACCAAAAACAAAGCTTTCTCGTTAGAGAAAACAAAATGAGATTTCCATCATTCAACAGAAGGAATAGTCAATATCCCGGTTTCGAGTAATAATGAACCAAAAATAGATTCGAATCGGTATAAAGTGACCCAAAAATCCGTATTAATGAATTATTAGCCATTTTCCATGTCTTGCCTCATTTTGATCTTCTATATCTTGAAAAAAGATGAGACAGTGCAAACCGACACCGGATACGGAATCAGCGATCCAGGTATCGTACAGATAATATAGTAAGAATGCTGATCTGGACCACTTTTTTATTTTATGGGTCCGTGATCTTGTATTGATCATCCCGGTAACTTAAAAGATTGGAACTTTCGTGAAAGTATCCTTCTGGTTCCCAGATTTCCGTTCATATCACCTTCCGAATTTGTCAATGCTTTTCTTGTTCAGCATTGAGTGATTGGAGACTCCTCTCTGATTTGACACTCAAATTCCCAAACCAGTCATCACCAGAGAGTCTGCCCGAATTTAAGAGTAAATTAGCGTGGATCAACAATTGAAAGACCCAACTATTCTCTGTTTGAAATCACCTATAAAATTTCGAGTACACAGAGAGGAGATTTCAGGGAGTACCCCGTGTAAATTTTTCCTATCGAAGTCAGATTCGCTGAGGTATTGATAACCACCATGAAATAATGAGACGACACCGCACGCACACGCATGCATATCTGCAACGTCTGGTCCTGACTCACCCCAAAGAAGGAGGAGGGTGTATTTGAGAGCGCCAGTTTCTGGCGCCATCCCATATAACTGTCGCAGAGCTTTTCATCCCCTGAGCCGAGAGTGTCAGTCGGTGGCTGCGCGCGCGCGAGTGACTACATGGTCACACCCGGCTGTTTATTCCGGTGCGCAGTACCATCCTCTTCATCCAGGAGGATCGAACGTCGCCTGATACCCTCTTCTCACGACGGAAATAACATACTTATCTTCATTAGAGAGGACTACAAGTGTTGAAGTTTGTTCCTGCAGATGAATCGACAGAAAAGAAATGCGGCTTTTCGAGAGGATTGCTGTGCTTGCTGTGAGCCGGCATATGCTAGAAATTATACTAGTGCCGTATGGTGGATTGGAAACACGTGAGCGGGTGAGTGAACCTTTGATTGTGCATTGCATGCGTTACATGTTTGAATTTAGGATAAATTGGTGTCATATTTTCAAGGGATAGACGATAATACATTGGTGAGACCGTAGGAAATTTTGGATAATCCCATCGAACCCCCCTGAATAACGTTCGAGAGCTTGCAGCGCAAGCTATTCGAATTGTGCAACTGGTTTGTGCCGATAATCTGGTTCCAGATGCTCATTGATTTGATCCATGACCGTGGGCAAAATGCACTGGCTGATTACAATATTCAATTTTTATCGCTTGATAGACATTACCGTATATACGACGACAGAGTATTCCATTCTCATCAAAGAATCAATTTCCTCGCTGCAACTTCTGATTCATCAGCAATAATCGTTGTCACCGAGGTTCTCGAATTTATTTACCACCTTGGTATTAAACGTCGCCTTGAAAGAACGTGCTACATCATCAGATAATCCAGCTCTATGAAAACAGTACAGAATCGATCTGTCGGGGATTCAAGCTGGACAAAAGTTTTGATATAGTATTTCCGTACTTTCCTACAGAATTTTAGCACCTCTACATAGCTGACTCTTTGCATCCTAAGGATAGGTCATTGTTTCTAAATTTCCCACGTAGAATTTACTCAAATTCTCTGATTTCCTGTACAAAAATACACGTAAAGGGACTTCCGAGAATTTTACTAGAAACAGGTTTAGAGCATTATTGAGCGCCCCCCCCCCCACATAAGAGCAAAGTTTTTAGAAACACTTTCAAGGATGGAGTGTTTGTAGAAGATTGTAATTACCCACTTGCACTACACAATTACTTAGCGAGCTCGTAATATGAGTCGATCATGCAACGAGCGATGAAAGCAAACTAAGGGTAGAAAACTCGACCCTAAGAACGGTATATTCACGCTCTGCGATGACAAGATCGTGCGAGGCTGCAAAATTGTGCAACGAAGTGTAAAGTTTGGCATTTTGCTTTGATCCGACATGGCTTGGGTTAAGCCCGTGGATGTGAACTCGTGATTTACAGGAGCGACTCTACTCAAGACCTCTGAATACCCATATCTCGTTCCTCTGAGTACAAAGAGGTGATGTTCAATTTTCATATGACCTAGGACTCAAATTTGAGAAATTTTTCATGGTTCTTGAGATAAAAAAATCATCAATGTCGGGGAGATATCAGTATCAATCAATCTTTTAGTTTTGAGGACCTGGCATGTCACTTTTAAGAAGTTGGTAGCGCTGGAGGCTTTAAAATTAATTGACAATGTCCAGTGTAAAAGATTGGCATCGGATAGCAGTTTTGCATCATAATGTAAATTTCTCACAATTAGAGTTTTTTCTGTGGAATATAAAATCCTATCATGATTGATATGATGCATCATACATCAGAAAAAGAGCCATCAGCCCGCGATATCTAGGCATTCTAGAGTAAATTCGCGTTTCAGCGATTACGATTCGTCGTTCTGTGATTTTAATTTCAATATAAACATCATTATACCCCTTCAATCCCACAATATCTATAGAAAGAAAAATTCCATCACACTGCCGGTCGAGATCGTTTGTAAACACCTGAAAAAGGAAATTCCCATCTAAAAGATCCACCATCTTCAGTCTCACTGTTAGAAAATGATTCGAATTAGCTTTTTCGAGCACTCGTAAGAAATTTTCGAAGTTTTTTGTGCGGCAAGGCAAATTCGTGCTATGAATTAAACCACAGCCCTATGAGAATTCATATGAATCAGATAGGGGTGAATAGATCTAGATGATTCCAAAAGCATGTGAAAGTACGGGTCGTTAGTTTTCGATCACATTTTTGGAAATGTTGACTTTTTTTCTATGAAGATATTTCTCTCGAAAAATAGAGTGGTCATTGAAAAATGATGAAAGTACCCAGACTGAAGTTATGTAAGCACTACTTGGGGTGTGTTTTGCTAACTTTTCGTAAAGAATTGGGACAAAGGAAGAGAATGTTGCTGCTTGTGCAATTTTTTCACCATCCACGAACGGCGGGATTCTTTTTCAGGACGAATTCTATCAAGAATAACAGTGATATTTCAGGCCAGGGACACTTCGAATAACCATCAAAAATGCATCCAGAACCATAAGATTTCTTCTTCAGATGCTTGTTTGATTAACTAGATCCAGTCACTCTCATCTGATTGGCAGATGATTGATTTTTTATCCAGATTTTATGAAATTTCATAAGGCTTCAATTTGACCTACCACAGATCTGTCGTGTCGGACGCAAAAAAACTCCAAGAATTACTAAATTACTCGAAGAAACCTGAAATTTGACCTGAAGTATATTCGTTTTAGGCCAACAAATTTTGATATGTAGATTTTCAAAAATTGGACGTTCCCCATTCGAGTGTATACGTAGTGTAGATGGTTAACTTTATAACGAGAAATGTTGCCATTTGATATTTGATGATTTTATGAACAAGAGTCTGAAATCATTTTTCACATTCGTAATATAAATTTTTTAATCACAAGTTTTCATAATTTTGAAAAATATCTTATGTCTCTCCACTTTTTTATCATACATCACATTACATACGTCATTCATGAACACCTGAGCTTGCACTGCTTGATTAGAATTCATGCATGCAGGCGATTCTCTTCCTTATGGCAAAGCTACAGGATTCAGAGAAATTTGATTATTCGAGCACCTAGTTACCTAGATAACACCATCAAAAAATTCATTCCAAACCATTCTAGGTCCTTGTGCACACGTTTCATTCAATATGAAAATAAAACATTGCTATGTACAAACTATGTCCGATTTCTGAACTATTTTCATTGATATGATTACATTTATCAATTTGAATTTTCCGGACTCCACCATACCTCATAATTAAAAGCACATACGATAATAACATTCCTGTTGTTGTAAGGATGTTGAACAAAGATACTCAATAGAAAAGTTTACAATCTCTTGATCCAGCTCCAGGCTGGATGGATGTTAACCAGGAATATGCTAACATTTTTGTTCTTTTTCACGTTCAAAATCATCCACTCTTTGAAGTGCAACTTCGTACGTGCGTTTATCAACGACTTTTCTATGGAAACAAGTTGTGAAGCATGTATCACCTTTACCAAAGTTTTCTCCGTCCTCGAGAGTTTCAGGCATAGGTTGATCCATAGTCTCAGGCAGATAGAGAGCCAAAAATCCAGCTAAGAGAGCAATGAGACCAAAAACTGTCGCTGGAACTCTAGGACTTAATGAATCCAAGAGCAACATAAGTGGGGTGAGAGCTCCAGCAAAACGGGCACACATAGAGCCTATACCTAAAGCAGTGTTCCTGAGGACCGTTGGGAACAGCTCAGCTGTGTAATTGTAGATTATGGCAAAAGAACCAGCAAGGCAAGCTTTACCAAAAAGTACTATGGCAACTTTTGTTTCTTGTCCACCGGATACATTTTCTGGTATTGCTGGCGCAGTAATGCAACAAATACCACCGATTAACATTAGTGTACTGATAAGACTTCTCCTTCCAGTACGATCCAGAACAAATATCACGAATAGATACGACGGTATTTCCACAAAAGCACTGAAGAACATCATCAAATGAGGATTGCCAATCAAGTTGCCCGAGCTAAGAGCCAAGCCATAATACGCTATGGAATTGGCAAACCAATTCAAGCAAACGTTCAAAGTCTTATTTCTTAAATTTGGCGTCTTCAAGAGATCAAATGCACTGTAGCTGGTGTCTTCTCCTTCGACAACTTTGACTTTACTCTTTGACAAGTATCTCTGGGTATCCAAAATCACTTGGCTACCATTCATCCGAAGAGCTTTTTGGACTATTTTCAAAGCCTCGGAGATTCGTCCTTGTGCCCAGAGCCATCTAGGTGACTCATCCATGAGCCACCAGTGTCCCAAGAGGGCAGCACCATGTAGCCCATAAACTATCTGTAGCCAAAATCTGTCATTACTAATGATCGAACCCCATACTGCAACCAACATGAAACCAACAGCAAAAGCCAATTGGAACATGAGTCCACAGACTGTTCTCTTGGAAGCACCTACCAACTCCATGGTCAACACGAAGCCGGTAATGTAGGCACCTGCAGATCCAAAAATTCCATAGAGAAATCTGATTGCGAGGAATGTGTAGTATTCCGTAACCATGGCAACTGTTATACCACAGATAACTTGGCCTACGGCAGATATGTAGAAGATGATTTTGCGACCGTGATTGTCAGCCATACTGCCAAGAACCATGGCACCAGTAAAAACTCCAAACATGTAGGATGATTGGGCTAATGCTCCCATCCACCGATGTGAGCAAACAAAATTCCATTCCATTGCTCTGGATGATTGAAAGTAAGTGGTGTCATAGGTCCACGAGGAACATTCTATGATACTGTTATTTATGTCAATGTAGTGACAGCTGCCTTGGATGCGAGGCACAGAAGACGAATCATTGGAGTAGGTCGGACCGTCGTAGTCCGAGTACTCAGTTGGTAAGGTACAATGGTGAGGTGGTACGAAGGCGACAGTTGTGAGAGTCAGCATGTGCAGACCAGCTGTCAATCCAGCAATTACGTGGAGGAAGAATTGCCAAGCTTGATATCGTCCAAATTCACCAAGATGGGCCATAACCTCTTCCAGATCATTGTCAACGTTCGCCATTTTGGTATTTTTTTCTGTTACGCGAATGGTCAATTAGCTAATCTTCCTGTTCCTCTGTGATGCACATGGACGATGGACTCTGGAATGAGAATTGATTTGAGTTCATGATAACTGAGTCACTAAGATAGGATAGAATTAATCTCTAGAATCATGACATTTTTCATTCATGGGGTGATTTGCTGCCTTGTTATGAGATGTGTATTCACGTTTTGGATTTCGAATTCAAACTGCAGCAATTATCGATTCGGCCAGAATATTATTTGCATGTAATAATCGAAACTCAGAGATAATTCATTATCCGTGAAGAGGACGTTTATCGTCTGCATGCTGAATCAAATTGAGATAAGACATTACATCATTCTCGTTGAAAGTTTGCCCAAAATGATCAATTCTGTGCTTGATCGACTGATTTGACAAAAGTGTTATTTTCAAATATTGACTGAGTGCTCATGGAATCATGAAAAGTAATGAAGAACCAGAGTTCATGAATTATTCTTTACAATGATCGCCAAGAGGTCTCTGATCCTTGAAAGAAATATCTCTTTCGTGTGTTACCATGCCATTGATAAATTGAGTGGTTGAAATGTTCATCACGAACGCTAGTTTGTGATCAATTCTGTGCTTGATCGACTGATTTGACAAAAGTGTTATTTTCAAATATTGACTGAGTGCTCATGGAATCATGAAAAGTAATGAAGAACCAGAGTTCATGAATTATTCTTTACAATGATCGCCAAGAGGTCTCTGATCCTTGAAAGAAATATATCTTTCGTGTGTTACCATGCCATTGATAAATTGAGTGGTTGAAATGTTCATCACGAACGCTAGTTTTTGGCATGATCTCACGTGGATTGCTTCTGAACTCAATGATGTTCAGTCAATTTCTCTTGATCCATCACATTCACCACATGAAGTTTTGAACGTTTGCCCTTTTTGATGGAAGTAATTTCAGAGTTCTTTTACCCAATGTAGAATACATCTCCAAAATCCGTCATACAAAATTTTACAAAATATAGTACTTTACTCAATAGTTAGAACAGGATGTGAGGAAATTCAGGCGATTTTTGATTATGAATATGTACGCGCACAGAATTTGTCGATAAAAATTACGGGCACAGTTAGGGTAATTGTGGGACGTCCGACATTTCAGCTTGCTCATTGTAGATGAGTGTAGAGAAAAATCACCTATACTGTCTGGTAAATCTTATTTCAGATCGAAAATTGGACTAGGGGAGAGAGTAAGAAAAAACTCACAAATCAGGAAGAGAAGCAGAAATTTCTGGAGATTTCAATCTGTTATTTATGCAATATCTTGTGCAACTTCTTCTGATTATCTTTGTGCCAATGTCATTGTAGATGTGAGCGTGGCGCTGTTTTCGTGGTAGCGTGACCCTTTTTGGTGACAACCTCCATCCTTCGCTCTTCGTGATAGGAAATTCATTGGCCCCGCCATTCAAACTTCCTTACCTGCACAATAGACGAAATTGTGATTTATAGAAATCAATATTTCGAGACGATTCCAAGTGCGATGCAAAAAACTATTTGAATCAAATACCGACGAACAGCACTCGGGCCGCATTGTCGACAAGTATCGTTGGTTAACCGACTTTCTAGTACAGATTTCTCATTCTACTTGCTTAACTATGATTTTTGACTCATGAAAGAGGATTTTCTGGCTCATCCTAGCTAGTAATGAGAGTTCTATTTGAACGAATAGAAGTATCGATATCTCACGGCTCAGGGTAGTAGATAATAATTCCACAAGTCAGTACAGACAAGTAACGAGATTTGAAGAAGCAACTTGTCCCTGATACAGCGAAAAAAATTTGCAAATATTGTAATCTAATCATAATCTCAGATAAGCCACACCTTGTCATTGCTGAAACTTGGATTATTGATTATTCTTGTTATTCAAGTTTCTCATCTATCTCTCCTCTGCAGCTGTTTATTCCTACCATGGATTTATTTGTTGACACAAATTCGTCTATGAATACCTCTTTCATGTTCTTTCAGTATCGTAGGAGCAGAAGTATTCAATATTGCGTATCATTAACTGCTAGATGAGCTTGCTCATCTCGTCATATATGATTAGAATGAATCGATGCGGAGAAGAAAGTTCCCTACAAGATTTCTCGTTTCTGCAGCTCGACTGAATAGCGATCTTGTTTCGTTTTATGGGATGGCCAGGTACTTTAGAAAAGAGTTTGGATCACTTTCGAAACAACAAGATACAAGTGACAGTATTCGAAACAAAACGTCTTAAATTGTGATAATACTTTGTGCACTGCTTGCTCATCTCGGTTCAGGCATACCCTGGTATCTGCGGCGGTTACAAATTCGCTCAAATTGGAGAGGTGCCGCAGATACAGAAGTATTGCTATTATGGAAATTGGGGGATAACAGACTGGAAAAGTGAGCAAGTCGATCTGGAGAACTGTTATATAGAGAATATTGTTCATGGGCTGAGTTAAGAGCTACAAAATGAATCGTTTCCTACAATATTGAAGTGAAGTCATTCCAGGCAAACTCATGCTGTTATTTGATTTCGGTTCATAGTCGCAGGACCAGATTAAGAAAAATTTCATTTCAATCTCAATATATTACTGAACTATGAATTCCTAAGACATTGATTTTTTCGGAAAATTAAGGTGTGCCCAAGGGCAATGCAGTGTAAATAATCTGATCCTGGTAGATATTTCATGTGGGAAGAGTTCAATTGGCTAAACGAAAAATATGCTGCAAAAAGTAATTAGCAGAATGCTTTCTCACTGCGTTAGATGATAAAAATGATAATAAGTATCACCATTAGCGGAAAAATAGATATTAGAAGAGATAGTTTCCTATGTTCTCGTATATTCTTTCAATAGATTTCTTTAGAAATAATTGGGGACACTAAACTATCTTCATCTTTCCAGCAATATCTATCATTTTGTAGAAACGGAATTTTAATACAAACAGTTTGAATGTGATCAAAACGAAGTTACTGGTAAAAATTTCCTTTTTTCGAAAAAAAACTCTATTTGGCTGATATTTTACGAATTTCAAGAACAATTGGTATCAACCAATTGATTCACAATGTCGGAAAAGTGTGTCCTTGGGTCATTTGAAGTCAGACATATAAATGAGTTGTGAAGGAAGATATGGCGGAATTACGTATATTTATAAGAGAATCATCCTATATTTTGAGTGAATTCTTTTGAGGAATCTTCTGAAAGAGATTGGGACGATCTACAGGCAAGTGTTTCCAACAATTTTTATGTATTAGTTGAGACGGAATTTCGCTCCAGTGGGTCCAAAGATGACCAAACTGGAATTTTTGGTAAAAATGTTCTTCTTTCGTGAAGAAATTCCATTTGAATAAGTTTTTACGAATTTAAAAAGAATTTAGTATCAACCAATAGATTTCGAATCGAGGATAATCATGTTTCTAGGTCATTGAGATTTAGATGCGTGAGTCGTAGAAGTCACTAGGTAAAAGTGAATATTGATAAAAATGTTCTACTTGATTTTAAATCGCTCTTTTGAGGAAGCTTTTAAAAGCGATTTGGGCCATTTCGACTGAGGGTTGTTTTCCTCCTATCATTTGATTGAGCCGAAATTTCGATGGAGTGGGTTTGGAAATGTTTAAAATGGAGTTTTTGATGAAAATTTTCCCTGAAAATTTGAAGTCCATAAAGATTGAATAAAATTTTGTTGTCAACCAATCGGTAGTCAAGCCGAAAAACATAGATCAACTGACCCAATTTCCGGTGAGCACGTGTTAGACAATATATCAAGAGACAAAATTTCAGCAATTTCGCTTTAAAAAGTCCATGAATCGAATTTGACTAGGAAGTGAGAGCTGCCAAAACACTGGGCTCTCACATTTTCGATTCTTTACAACTTGTAGAAAACCAAAAGTTGATCAGGTAAATAATAGAAGAGAAATCGTGTGCGGTAGAAAACAACACACATATTCACACACCCACAGGTACGGGCAAGGGTGGGAAGGATGTATCTCCAATAGATCTGTAAAGAGGGAAAGTGCTACAATCGATAGATTTTGGCGAGAGGAAGAGAATGGTCTGAGCATTTTTTAGATAAATAGAATTTTGTTGGAGAAAATATTGGATTTAGCGGAAAATTTGGTCAAAATTTTGCTAGGGTGAAAACGAATCTTACTCTGTAGAGAAAGCAATTTCTGGTTCCATCAATTCGAATAACTTGTTTCCCTCAATCTCGGGGAAACCGTCTCGTTTCTTTGGAGGTGCCAGTATAATGAGAATTTTGGAAAAATTACAGGTAATTATTAGCTCAACCCTGCTCTCATTGAATGTTAAGAAATCGAATTTTTTGGCATTTCGTTGAGCAACAGGAAAAATTTCACGTCCACTGATAATCAAAACCATCCGCAGATAACAGGCTAAACTTGTATACTTTCTTGATTTTGTTTGAAGTCATAGAATAAATATAGAATTCATGGAACCTTGACCGACGACCTACGCAAAATTCATCTGCGGTGGATCTTGCTTTTTGTTATCTAGTTCCCCAAATAGTTTTGCTAATATATATTAAGTTACAATGAATACAAGGAATTACATGGCCTGATCAGCTCGTCCTCGTGATTTATATGGAGAATCATTTGTCCATGCCACGGGGAAGATACTGTGACCGATCTCCACAATTTGCGCCTACTATATCTTCCTGGTTTTGATATGAAGTTTTCAAAATTGGTCAATTTCTGAATCTTGGGAGCCAAAATAGTATTCTGAACAGCAAATACGGTCCGTGAATGGGTTCATATCCAGTCGACAACTTGAAACTTACTTTATATTGGCATAAATTATCTCAAACTCATTATCATTGTCTTTGTTTACGAACCACATTCTCGACGACCACATTGACCTCATCTCTTTTTCTTCACAACACAACAAGGTGAGACGTAAACAAAGTTCCTGATTCTCGATGCAGAATTCAGTGATATCTAATTTTCGGCCTCTTCAGCTTTACACACTTACGCACCGAATCTCGCCCCATTCGATAAATAATGATGAATATTCATTTGAAAGACCCGTATAAAAACGGATTAGTGGATATTTGGAGATTTTCTGCCATTCCTTAGTATATGTCTGCGAGCTCTGATAATACTTTATATAATAACGATAAAGCCAACGAAAAGACAACCGATAAAAAATTCCGCAAGAATTATCTTCACTACATGAGAGCACATCCCCACGCTTACGAGGCAGAGATTTTGAGGGGTAACTTTCTGACGATATTCGCATTTTTCCCGCTTACAACTCGTGTAACTTGTACACGCATTAGGATTGCATTGTATCTGTGGTCTATAGTAGCTCATAGTTCCAGCTTTCGATTGCGGGGTTGATAAAATCCATTTGGACATCTCTGAATTGACGAGGAGAGGTGCAATTTTGCGGGTCTTGAATTCGTCCCAAACTTTGGGAATCATCTTATTTTGATGAAAAACGAAGGTATCTCTAAGGACTTGATCTCGTGGGCCTCCCATCCTGAGATATAGCTGTGGAGATTAGCATTGGTGATATATCTATATGTGTGACTTTTCAACGTATTTCTATATCCCCCCCCCCTCATTCACTTTTTTTCAAAAGTAAAACTAGGCGAGTATGAGGTTTAGAAAAGAACCATTCATCTCCAGTACATCAAAACTTCAAATTTTATACGACATGGTTTAAACTCTTGGAAGAGATGAGATCTAAAAAAAACCATGTCGAGTATTTTTTGAGCCGATTTTGTCACGATCAACATATCATCACTGGATAGAGACTAGAGCCACTTTCCTCCAATCAAATCTTTCTTTCAATTCATCCTAATGGTGGTGGTTTGACAATTTCTTACTAGCTAATTGTCGCTGAAATGACCCGGAGTTTAGGTGAGTGGAAGAGGTACAGGGGAATATCGAAATAGAGAGGATATAACTGAGTATGATATGAGATTTTAGTGAATCATCGTGAACACCAAATTGAATTCAGTTATATTTTCTCTATTTCGATATTCTTCAGAACCTCTTCTACACACCTAAACTTCGGGTCATTTCAGCGACAATTAGCTAGTAAGAAATTGTCAAACCACCAGCATTAGGATGAATTGAAACAAAGATTTGATTGGAGGAAAGTGGCTCTAGTCTCTATCCAGTGATGATATGTTGATCGTGACAAAATCGGCTCAAAAAATACTCGACATGGTTTTTTTTAGATCTCATCTCTTCCAAGAGTTTAAACCATGTCGTATAAAATTTGAAGTTTTGATGTACTGGAGATGAATGGTTCTTTTCTAAACCTCATACTCGCCTAGTTTTACTTTTGAAAAAAAGTGAATGAGGGGGGGGGGATCTCACTCCTTGGTTATAAAAATCCAAGGTTAACCACAAATTTTCCAAGCACTTGTCCCCCGGCACTTGAGAATTTCTTACACACGGCTCCGTCATTTTTTTCATAAAAATACACTACTATCAGTGTATATTTCGTTCAGTTCAACTTGGAGAGCCATGCAGCTGCAGGCAAGAGCAAGATATTGCGGAGCCGTGACGAACACACAGAACACAACAAAGCAGACGAATCTCTCCTCCCTAGTTCCTGTCCTTCTCGCATGGCGCTTTGATCTTTACGTCACCTCTAGTCGTGGCTAGTTTCGAGTACCCACATCTGATGCAATAATTATAGAATCGAGAAATTCAGATAATTCGAAAATCCATTTATCCGCGATGACAAACCAGCTGGTCGGTGCCCGCGTTGCCCGGTACGCAGCAGACAGCCTCATTGCATTGCAGACTGCCGTCAACCGGACAGGAAGATCTTGCGCACGCGCTTCTATCTCTCTTTCTCTCTCTCTGCATCTCTCTCTCTTCCTCGACCATATCTTACATACCCAAGTTGGGTAACCCAACACATGTTAGTAGAAACGTTTCGATATTTCTCGAGTCGAAGCACGGGGCTGAAGAAATCGAACTGAGATGTAAAACGAAGGCATGAATTTTGCGGTGCTGAATAAAACGCGTCCAGTGCTCGTATTGAGAAAATAATTGTACAGAGCTCTGAATCACTTTAGAAAGGCTTTGCTAAAGCATTGTAGAGCTCTATGAGCAACAATAAGAGGTTAATAATCCAAGTAGAAAAAAAGTGTGAGGTTAAAAAACCCCAATTCAAAGTATAGATAGGCACAGCGCCTCGCTCGATTTTTCGTCTGCTCATACTCGCCAGCGAGGCGCTATCGCGCCTCTTGATGACCAATGCTGTCTCAACAGTTATATCTCAGAATAGGAGGCCGATGCGACTAAATTCTCTGAGATAGCTTCATTTCTCACCACAACAAGATAACTCCCAGAGACTGAGATGAATCCAGGACCCGCAAGGTTGGAACTCACCTTGTGAGCTTCCAGCGCTCGAAGTCGTGTCCCAAAATAGAACCGGTTTTGGGTAACTTTGGGACAGCGTACACTATGTGAGGGATTTCACGGTTACCGTGAACTGGGGTAATTTTGGAACAAAAGTTGTAATTTTTCTTTCGCACTCCTTGAAACTCGTGGAACTTGTACATCTTGCATCAGAGTTGCATTGTGTCTGTGGTCAATCGGAAACTTGTGGTTTCAGCTTTCGATTCACGAGCATTGAAATATATTCGGACGTCCGTGGTCGGAGCTATCGGCGTTCGGAGTTGTGTCTAAAATTACCTCGGTTTGCAAGGAATACTCACACATTCCAGTATTTACTCTACAGAATTGAAACCGGGTGAAAATACCTTAATGTAACGATGAATCAACCACACTAATTTTCCCGTGAGACTTTTTGTTGGATTAAAAAGATACTTGTGAAAAAGTGTGTCAAAAACGAAGGCACAGCTAATGGAGACACTCTCACTCGCGCAAAACATTGCCCAAACGTGTACAAAGTATGGAGAACCCATATTGGAGCGGAACTTTTTCATTAGTTGTCCCAAAGTTAACCCCACCCCCGTCCCAAAGTTACCCTAGTTGGCGGTATCTTATATCCTTCGAAACGGCTGGTCCATTCCTTCGTGCAAGGTTCTGAGGTTTCGCGGTTTACCATACCAAAAATCACTCTTCCTAGCTCTGCATCCGCCTGGGGACTACATTTAAGGCGATGCGATCGCCGTGCAACCCGTGAATTGTATCTCATTTAGATGTAACTCAAAATTTTCACGAAACGAAGTTGGAGATGATTTGTCCATTACGTATTATCATCTGAATTGTGGTGAACAACTCATTATTTGTCACCAATCACAAGACTATCACTAATCAACGAGAATAACTTGCCCGCGGGTACTTTCTAACCTACAAATTGGCAAATTTTCGTTCACAAAACTCTCAAAATCTAGTCCAATTTGGGCTAAACGAAGAGTTATCCAGGCCAAGTTAGATGATAATAAAGCCTGGATAACTCGTCGTTTTTTGAGAGTTCTGTGAACAAAGTTCGGCGTGCACGGTGACCGCATCGCCTTGATGTATTACTTCCTCGATCACCGTGATTGCCGGTAAAATTCTGAAAATATTGAAAAAGTCGTTCGAGCCAAACCAGTCGATTTACAATTTTTTTCCCAAATAATGTTGACAGTAAGTATTCGCATTCTTCATTACACTTCCCATACTCTAGAATGGTGTCATGCAAGTCTGATGACAAAGATTTCAGCACTCTGCATCTGAGAATACTCAAAAATTAATACGAGAATCCGAATGAGCTCTGGATCATGAGTTGTTTTCTACTACTTCGAAAAATATGTGTTAGCATTTCCTGGAACGAAATAATGTTATCGATAGTGAAATTTTTCGAGATCAGATGTACACGACCATCTAAATGATCATAATCTGAGAAAAACCAGAAATAGTACGATGACTATACACAAATGGAATCATCAAAAATGCTTTTTCAGACGGGTACCGAAACTAGGAATGGCCATTACCTATGCCTTCCTTACACTCTACACATGACTCACCTAGCAAAACTCACCCGTTCCACGCAATTTCTTCCCATTCTATCAATTTGTACTTACATTTCCTTCGCGGAGAATCAAGAAGTTTCCGATAAGTGACTAACTCAAAGAGCGGAACACCTTATTGGCCTCTCGTCGCTTTGCGGTTCGAGTGACACTGAAACATGGGCCTCTCTCATCCGCGCGTTATGCTCGCTCAACTTCGATCAGCTTGTTGCTAAAATTGAGTGCAGATGTTAGCAAACTCGATTATAATTGATGCACGTGCGCGAATCGAGTTTTGCAGTTGGCCCCGATATTTCGTCTCTGACCTGATGATATGTGTGTTCAGCTAGTACACATCGCATACACTAAATGGGTCCATCCGCCTACTACTTTTGCAATAACGTTCGGCACGCTATAGACAATGGATATATACACTGAAGCTTTTTTACTCAGACCTAAGTGGATCAGGTGTACTTGAAAGAAACGGGGTAGAAATCGAGGATGCTGTGAGCAATAGACCGTGGCGTATTGACAGATCACGAGCAAGGATCATTTTCTTTGCTAATTTTACGCTCTGGTAGGTGTTATCTTGTCTAAGCTATTAAAGTGAGCTGATATTCATGCTATATTGATACAGCATCAACACCAGCTTACTCCACGTGGATCAATACTGTTTTCATAAGTTTTTAAGGTATGCGAGCAATCCGGAAAAAACGGTTTTGATGTTAGATTTGATGGGCGGAAACAGTTGCCGTCCCTAATTTTCTTGTTTCGGCTCTCACTTCAGCTAACATTCAGGTATTTTTGGTATGAAATGTATTATTAGGCTTTCGAATTATGGACCATGAATAGAGTCACAGCTCTGAGATGGAAAGATACTTTTTGGAGTTCACGTTCGTATTCGAGCAGCAAAATATACATAATTCAATTCTCACTATTGATGAGATGTCTTTGTTTTATCAAGATCATAGCACCTTCGGGCCATCCGTCTCAGAATTAATAGAGCTGTCATAGCCAAGATCGTGGAATTTCTTTCATTGCACATCTGTTCTTTAAAGTTGTGATAGAATTCCGTAAAGAAGTGCTGTGGATGAGGGATAAGTTGTGATGGCAGATTCTTTCGTAGACCTGGAAGAGGGAACCTTTACAGACACTCACAACGGTTGAGGTAGGGACGAATTTACCCGAGAAAACTCGGGCAACTGCCGACAGTAACCCCTCCCCGGAAGATGCTAACCCGAAGGTCATAGTCCCAAAGAAGGAAGGGAAAATAGAGAATAGAGAAAAGATGAAAGATACAGGACTTGCGCAGAAGCAGGAGTTCTAAAGCAATCCAAGATGCCGCTCAGGACTCATACTCTCACGCACAGAGGCGAGCGATTTGGTGGAAGAAATGAACTGACGGTACTGGGTCGAGGGAGTTTTCGTGTGCTTCCGGGACACTAAGATCCACCTTGCCCAAAAATACTCGGATCGAGGAGTGCGTCTGTCTTCCAGGATCACCCAAGGATCCTCTTTGCTGTTAACTGGGGCCGGCCGGAGATCTCCCTTGCGGGAATGTCATGGCAGATGTATGAAAAAACGTTATGGGAATCCAACTAATGGAATTCATCCGGATGCTGAGATCAATGGTTCATTATGTCTTCCTATGACATTGCATGGATCAAAATCATGATGACACCAATCCCTTGAATCTAGTTCACTTCTGTTGAAGGCAAATCCTGCTGACGAGCTGGTAGCTATTTCAAATATTTTTAAAGGACCAGCGATCGATTAACTACCAAATCATTTAAACAATTTACTATCCTCAATTGGCTGATTGATCATGACATTTGCGCGCCCAATGTGCATCGTTGAGTCATACAGCACCAGACGCCGCAGAAACCACATTCAAAGTTGGATTGGTATATGGCTTCTTGAAAATTACTTTCATTGGCAATCGTTGAAATATTATATCATGGACAGTGAATACTTGTGAAAGTTTTGTGAAGAAGGATTAGTTCGACCATCCTCTGAAGTTAGGCTATGAGAATATAGAAATTGAAACCTAAAGGAAATCAGGCATTTACCTAGCTAGAGTTCTCGGGATGAGAGAAGAAAGATGACCAAGGTTATGCTTGGAAGAAGAGATCAAGAGCCTATCAAATAGTATTCCAGGACAAAAGGCTTGAGATTTGGGGAAAAAGTTAAAACAAGTTGGCGATGGAGAGATACTTTCCCCATGAAGGGAATATGGCAGCAGCGAAATAATGTCATTGCGGTTAGACAGACTCCTTAATATCAGAGGAGACCAACTTATACGAAACGACTAGAGTAAAATAGAAAAATTAGGATACTGGCAATTTCACAAACTCTGAAAAGAGACTCTGGAATGGAGGAATATTGGCAGCATAAAAGAAATGACGGAAGACTATAGGAGCAGTGGGACAGATTTTGATGCAAGAACGTGAACAAAAAAGTAAGAATGGGCTCCAAAAATGATTTATTTCGTGTATGCGAAGAAGTTGAGGAGACCCTATCGCACATCTAGGATTGGAGAGCTGCAAGACAGACCTTAGACAAAAATCTAGTCGAGAGAATCGACAGTTGAAAAGGACTGAGCACAGATAGGATATCCTCATCTTGAGGAAGCTGGCGGATACCCTAAGTGGCAATCAACTGTGGTCCGTGCAGTAGGCATCTAGGCTATAAAATTCGAAAAGTTTATCAGAACCGCCGAAGAGAAAAAAACCATCTGAGATCAAAGTATCAGTATTTCACAGAAAGATGGGACGCACAAGGATGCAGCCAACTGGGTTCAAAAACGTTTCCAAGGTTGCAAATTATCTGAAAGAATAAAAGGAAACCTATGATCCTTACTGTGTGAGTTATGCAGGAATTATGATCTCAATGAACATGAAAAAATGAAATGGACATGGTATGAATCTCAAGCAAAAATCGGTGTAAATATATTGGAAACTATGACATGTTGCAGGTAGGAAACTGTACATTGGGATGAATGAAATCTATCCATTTATCTATTTCGACCGAGATTTTGACCATTCTTGAAGAATATTGAGAAATGTCAAGCTTGTGACTGGAAATAGTACACTATTGCTCTATTAGGCGCTTACGCATAGTTCGGGCGCATGGTTCGCGAAGGAAATGAGTCTTCCGTGGCTGGAATGAGCTTGCGCCCGCAGAGGACATGATTTTTCATCATGAGAAGCCTAAAACCGCGTTTGAAAACGGCATTTTTAGGTTAGAATGATGAAAATGTGATTCGAGCGACCCCAAGCAATACGTTCATTTCATACTGATAACAAATTACTGCTAGATAAGATGAAAACCTTGATTTTTTTCAACGGAGTCTCATCGTCATAGTACATTACTGGAAAAAACTCTTCAAGATGATAAAAAATGGTAAAACCAATAGAAAGAGCGAGGCTCACGTTCATCCTGTAACCCCCTCTACTTCAACTTTTTGAACTTGAAGAAACGTTGTTCCTGACGTCTTCTGCAAACCTGTCACGGTACCACCAAAGTCAAATACCAAGAATGTTGTGCGTTGGATCAAATAATTGATCGTGTTATACATTCTACTTGTTTCCTCAATTTCCCAGACTTTCATCAGCTATGGAGAATCTTTTCGGTCTCACTTACATAAATGATGCGATGCTATCATGAATTTTCATTAGGTATCAAAGATGAAACACATGCAGACATGTTGAGATTTTCTAAACAGAGTGATTAATTTTGCATGCTTTCTTTACCTAAAATCCCACACGAGTTTCCTTTTCTCATATAGCATCGTATGCGCATAAACGGTCTGAATAATACGATTCCTGAATGGCTTTGAAGAATCCGAGCTCAGTTATCACGCACAAGCGAGCCATAGCATTTTAGCCGATGTCGCAAAAAATTCTTTTTTCGTCAGGCTGCACTTGCGCAATGAGACACTTCTCACCACAAATATACCGCCAGCAATCTCAAATCCAGTATCCATATCACTGTTTTTTTCAGTGATTTTCATTCACGATAATGTTTCTTTCAAGTTTAAATGAGTGAATCTTTTACGCCCATAATCGATATAATTTGCAGGTTGAACTACAGAACTTGAATATAAGATGAATCAAGTTCTGCAAAACTAAGACCCAAATAGTCTCGACATTATATACGATGCTATATGCTATTTATTGCAATCATCACACTGATGGAGTCTACCTCGTTTCAAATAATCTCCAGAAATATGTAACAAATTGCGTGATTATTAGAATCACCTGTTTTGATCATCACAATTGACACTTGCCAAATCTCATGTTTTGGAGAGTCTCTAATGAGGTTCTTCACTAGATTTCTCTCTTACCGGTCAAAAAATTCCATTTACATACAAAAACACAAGGCATATCATTATTTCATTGAGTCGCTCGATCATTCAAATTTTGGATGATTACAAAAAAGTGTTCTCCTACCTCTACACGTCTTCATTCATCGAAAAATCTAGTGCGATCTGCCACCAAATTAGCAATAGACAATCACTAGTCATATTGGAAAGTTATCACTATCCCAAGCCACCACTGATGATAATTTCCCAGAATCTTTCAACCCGAATCGAGCACGGTTTATGCCTAAATTTTGCAATAATACAAAGATCTATGCAAGTATTGAAGCCGGCCCGACGAAAGAATCGCACTTTCGTACTCGTGTTTCCGTCTCAAACTGACTCTATGCCTTTACGATCAAGTATATTTGAGCACGAGTCTCTTTCGCCCACGTGCTATTCGCGGCTTGCTGCCGCTTCTAAATTTCACGCACAGCGTCGCAAGCATATCACATTGTCACACGCGATCCAAGTGTTTTGCATGCTCAGCAGCTAAATAGTATTAGATATATTCAGTTTAGAGCATCATCATAGAATATACACGGAATGACGAGATAAAGATTTTCAATGGGAGTCTGAGCTTTGAGTCACGTGATGTAATAAAGTACAAACGCAACTACTTATGTGTGTGGGATTTTATCTTCGTTTGGATAGTCGGAACTCTAAAATTGACTCTGAGATACGTGATATGGATGTCAATATTGATCGAGATGAGTAGCACGGAAGAATTCTGATAAGTCAAAATTCTCCGTGGATCGGAATTTTCGATTAGAGAAATTTATTGTGTAGATGTTTCAATCCGAGACATCATCCAGCTACTTGTGATTCTATTAACTGGACTCATTCTATGAATTGAACGAGAATTCAAGTCCACAAGGTTTGAGGTTTCACTGCATGCCTACTCAGAATGGTACGGTTTTTTGTCACTGCTTAGATGTACAAGAAAAATGGATTGAGTTAGTCAATAGCTGACAGACCGAATGTCTAGACGATTTGCAAAGCAAACGACTCTTTTGTAGTTCGTAAAAAAGTATAGACAAAAAATTGTTTGGTGATATGTACAGCTGTTATATTCAAAATAGTGGCAGACTGGCCGAGCACATTATGATTCAGTAGATTTTATATCAGATTTTAGTATTGGTAACCAGAGCTGCTCAATTATTTTCTGTAATAAATCAATAGGAGATACTGTTGAGATTTTCAGACCTCGTTCAGAATTATTCAGAATATGCACGATTTTATGAAGGAGTCTAAATAATTGTATCACGAATATCTCTAACTAAAATGCCTAAAACTATTCATAAAATGAGAATTCGTCTGAGAAGACTTTCGTGAATGGAAACAATGAACAAAAACAAATACCGGTGATGTGTCATACGTTCCAAGTTAATCGTAATATATAAAAGGATCAACTATCAGGTCACATGACCAAAAAAATGGGCAAATCATTGTAGCAAAAATATCACATTCTGAACAAAACTTCTCGTTTCGAGCTCATATCAATTTTCCATGATGCGTTACTTGTATACTCACGAGGTCACGAGAATTGTAGCGTTTTGGTTTCTAAATTAACCTCGCATCGTACCAAAATAAACCGGAGTTAATGATTGATTGTATGAAATCCATACTCCGCTGGGCACAGAAATAGAATGAACTCTTTCGTGTGATTTAATGAAAAACAATTGCCAGCGATACAGAAATTATGATCAATATTGACTTGACAGAACTCATCCCAATCGTAATCTATGCAATCATAGTCCTTCTATTCAGTGAAAATTTTTCCTCCCATTCGATCTTCCCCGTCAATTTTTTTCTACCTCGTGAAACTATCCCTCAAAAAAATCCTTATTCTAGATCCTTCTGAAACCACCTCTACCTTTCACCCCTACCCCATTGCAAGATAAGAGACATCAAGATACTTCATCCTCAAGATCCAAAAGCGACACACTAACCTATTATTATGCAAAGTGGATAAAACTGTAAGGTAGGTTAAAATTTGATAGATCACATGTAACGATGCTAAAGCCATTCATCATACCTCAACACGAGTCTCATATGGAAAATTTTAAGGGAAGCTTTGGATGCATTATCGCCATTTAATCGAGACCGATTTTATCGTGAACGCGAAGTTCGCTCGTTCATGAATACGTTTGACTCGGGTTGACCTCAGTCCAGTGTGCGCTTTCTAATCTGCACGCGATGCCGTGGCAGTGATAATTTTGAGGTGACCGATATTCTCAAGCTTTTGTTAAGGTTCATAGATCTCTGGAGGGGTGATGGGAGAGGATTTATATTAAGGGAACATTCCTGCATCGCTCGTTTGTCTTGGATTCGCAATTTGAGTTGAATGATCAGTCGATTGATATTCTAACTCATCCTATCTCTGAATGTAGAGTGAAGATCTATTTGGATTTTCCGTGCGAATTTTGTGAGCGTCCCATACCTATAGGGTAAACCTATTCGGAGAGGAGTTGAATAGATCTCATACATTTCATATGTAGAATTTTTCTCAGAACTTGCATATTACCATTATTAAAAAATTTTGTAAGAAAAAAAATCATCCTTATCGCTCGAACAACAAGCATTGGAATCAGTAAGAAATGTCTAGCCCCTATCACGTGAAATTCAACATAGAATATCTTGGAAATTCACACGACAAGTTCATTGGGTATTCACAAAAATATCACAATTTTACCGTTGCTTCTGCTTATACATGTTACCTGCACATAGTCTATATTTGGTTGCCGACTGCATGAGGAGTTCTCATTGAATCAGAATTGAGGCATCTCTAAAATTGCAAACTAAGAAATATCGAAATTGACACTTGGGACATTTTTGAGAAAAGAGAAGATATGTGTTTCTTCGATACTTTTCACTTTTTTACCCGTGATAATTTTAATGGGATACATTTTATTGTGAAATATGTGCAGCAACATTTGATGGATCTTCAAAAGATAGGCAGAGAGTATTGCCACTTTTTTCATGTAAGGCTTCCGGTCTTTGTATTTGATGTATTTCCGAGGGAGATCTAGTTTTTTTGCAGTTTCAACCCCATAACATGATGCAAATATATTTTACGGAGAAATGCGTGGAGCAGCTCTGTGTGAATCTTGAATCTTGAAAAAGTTTTGTGCCCATGAATTCATGTAAAGCTTCCAGTTTTCGGGAAATTTGATTTTTTGATATGATGTATTCCCTTTGAGTAATACAATCAAAACTCAGAAAAAGACAGAAAAATACAGGTTTTAGACAGAAATACGTCGATTACGGAACCACGAGTCCTTATATGAAAAAATGTGTAGAAAATTTTTCTGTTCATCTCCTCAAGATCTTCAAAAACTTTTCTACAAGTTTTTGAATAAAATGCGTTTCCTTCGAGCTATTGAGGGTAGAAAAGATAAAAGTGTCAAATAACAAATTTTCCTATTTTGCTCAAAACTGGCCCAAGTGGCAATTTGGATCCTTGTTAGGTAATGATCCCACAGACGCCCTGAGCCAAATCCAACAAGAACCTCACTTCCGGTCGGCGGCTAATTATTGACGCGCTTCAAGAGCACCGTGAAAAGAAAACTGTGAGACCTCACAAAACTTTTATAAGTTGGCCCAATCGAGATTCTATCGTAAATTTTAGCTGTAAAATCATCATGTCTGGGATGAGTATTATAGTGAGATGGTCGACGCGTATCGGCTTGGATAAGTTCGTCTAGTGCTCTAATCCGCTAATCCGACAGTTAGAGTGGGGTACATTGAAAGTATTTTCTTGCGCTGAATCGTGAAACTATATGAAAAAAATAATCAGTCAATTCTACCGGGCATCTTTTTCTCAGAATGAATGAGAATTCGGCACGATGAGTATCGATTCATACAAGGTTAAAATCACTCGTTAGTTTGAAATAAGATCCATTTGTGGAAATGATCAGGCTGTTCAGGAAACGATGACGGAAAAGCACCGGAGCTTATGAGTGATTTGCGGTCGATGATAAGGTGTGGCCCTCGCGCCCTCTTTAATCCACACTGTGGGAGTATATGTGCATCAATAATTTCATTGCACGATCGTCTTTTACATTGTTTGCATGCAGGTAGTCAAAAATAGATCATGTTAGACAGCATGCACAAGCTAAAGAAAATATGGAATTCACAATGCTTTCTTATGTGTGATGATTATTTTTATGAAACTTTAATCGGTGGCTTGTCTCTCAAAACGTAATGCAACGACTTATTTTCCGAAAAATTTCATAACCTGGGCTTTTTCAGAGCTGACAAATAAATGTGTTAAGACGCGAATTTGCTTTCGTAGTCGGATTTACGTTCGGAAGACCGCAAACGACCGATGCTCGTGATTGTTTTGAAATGTAAATGAGCGGATAACCTAATGTAAGAAATACATTTCATTTCATTAAAATGCATGCGTGAATGGATGGTCGTGGTTTCAGCCGGAATAGGATGTAATATTCCACAAGCACAATGCAAACCGAGCTAATCTTCCTCTGTTTTACTCTTTAGCATTCTTGTTTGGCGACCAATCTTGCTAATTAAGTTTCACACTTGCGAAAACGTGAAGATGTTTCAAGATTGCTGGAATAAAATGACTGAAAATAGTTGGTGTTCTCATCACTATTTCGAAGATTTTGGAATTCTTAACGGAATTTTTAACGGAAATTTTGAGGCTTTGCAGATCCTCATTGGTATTCATCCCTATCAGTTTTTAGTGTACATCATACGAGAAGCAGTGAGAGTCACTTAAATTTTATTAACTTTTGATCAATCCACACTGATTCTATCATGAAGGATAGACCTCAAAGATATCTTTGGGATTCTTTGAGCCATGCACATATAGACCAATTCACTTGATTGCGATAAATGATCACTGATTATTTCATTCATCTATTAGATACGCGTAATAAGTAGGCAAGATTTCTGAATTTTTCCAGATTTTCACACAAATCGGAATAATTTTGTGAAGTCATAATATTTTCAAGACGGAGAACTTCTACTGGGCCACACACCGCATGGATGAAGATACCCAGTTTCCAGAATTCCATCTATTCCTAATCCTAATATATTTTGAAAATGTTGAAGAAGGCCCGGGACCGGCTAGGCTCGGAACAAATTTCTTCTACGAAGTAATTCAAGAAATGAGTAGATAAAATTGTCAGAAATTACACCAAAACAACCACAAAGCTTACAAATAGATCCCAGTCGATACCTCTCACAATCATCCAGTTATCGAAAGATTCGTCACCCCTTACATTTTCGATGATCCCCTCAGGTGTCGAAAAAATCCAACCCCATGGTTCTGGCCACCCTCGACGATATCTCCGTCGAATTAAGCTGCAAAGAAGTTGAGGTGAGGATGAGTGTGCAGGTTGACAAGTTTGCGTATGACACTGAATTATCCGATGTATAGAATCGAGCATCGACGAAATGCCGGTCAAGCGTTCGCAACGCCGATTCTCAAACTCCGATCGTATAATCCCGTGGCGCCTCTGATCCAATATGCCTAAGTGGATTCTGCGCGGCCTTCGCGAATCGCGCGCGCTGGCGCCTTATTATTATCCCATCTATATATACTGCAGAAAATTTTCTGCATATATTCATTACCTTGGGATGTGCTACAATCGGTAGTCGGTATACGTCGAAACGCCAATTCGCTCGACCGATTGCGAATATCATACACAAGAGACGAGGCATTCGCGAATATACCGACACTTTGTCGATAAGGAAAGTTGCGACATTCTTTGTCGTACGATTTTGAGAATCGAAGTGCTCGAGATGCTTGAACTTGTTACTCAATTGTAGGTGTTCGTTCATATGAGAAGTTTATTTTGTTCTCGGCGTGAGGTTTTGATGGAGAAACCTTCCAAAATTTCGACGATTAATCTCTGTGGTTTTGTCGAATAATACTAATGTATTGCTCTTGGGATATTGGAAAAAGTCGGAATACATCTTTAATTAGAACCTGACCGAGGACTGCACGATCCGTTTATAACAGCTACTTTCAAAGATTCATTGTGACTATGTTAGTACTGAAACGCTGCTAGGAGAGATTAGTGAGATGCTCTCTTATTGCAGAATCTGAAAATTTTTTTAACCAACACACACGGACATCCATAGTCCCTCAGAAAAATAATAATTTTTAGTGCACTACCATTAAGGCCATGCCGGAGTCAAACGGCGAAAACGCGGGACAACTTTACGCAATGTTTTCTTCAACAATTGAGACGGAGTTAATTGCAAACGACTCGGAATTGCTACAGGAATGAACCTTTGGTACGATCCACGAGGATAAACGGCTCTCGTTCTTGAGGAGGAATCAGCCCAGGGGCGTCACAACCTTCCAAGCCAGTGTATGGTGAACCGTGAGAGACTAGATGAAGAGCAAAAAAAAAAAAAGAAAAAAGGTCTTCAGCAGATGTGGGATTCAAATTCTTGAAAACGGATTGATGACTTATCACGTTTTTTATTTAATTATAGCAAATAGATTCATCCTCCTTCCTTTCACACCTTCGAATAAACATGTTCACCAACTCTTTCAAACATAAAGAATCGAGTATGTCCTGATAAATATTACAAAAGCTCACATCGTTCAATCGTGGCTGTGACATCGTTGCTCTGAGGTACGACTTCAAGCGTCTGAGTACTGAAAAAGATCTCTCATTTGAGCATGAAGAACCTGGGACCACTAAAATTAGTCTGACGAGTTTTGAAAACTCGGCCAAGACTGTCCGCAGCTCAGGACTCTCTCGCAAATATGTTACCACATCTTTCAGCGTTAGGCGATCTTGTTCATTGCAATTATTCATTTGGTTCAATCCATCAAGCCGCTCATAACGTCGCTGACTCATCGAGCCCCTTTTCAAAATTTTAAGTCTCTTTTCCTCCTGGCGTTTCTTCTTTAAAGCTTTCAGTTTTTCTCTGAACGGTACATCTCCACGTATTTTATTCAAGAAAACTTGTTGTTCGACAACTAACTTTTTGGGGTCAAGTTTTTTTACCACACATGAATTTCCATCTGTATCAACTGTAGTGTTGTAAAAATTTGTTATACTATGCACATCTACATCACCATGACCTGTGACAAAATTCTCGAAAGAATTGAGAAGATCCATTGTTTTGCTCTCAAAGCGGTTATTCAAAGACATGACAGTTTGATCCACGACCTCAAAATATAGTTTTCTATATGAATCTTTTGGATCAACAAACTCATGACCAGCACTATTTGGATTCGATTCAAATCTTCTCGGAGCTCTGGAACATCTTTTCAAACGTGGTTCCTCGAGCTTGAGTAACTCTGCATTCTTCAGAGCATCATCCCATATGCTATTAAATACATTCTCATCTCGCATGCCTTCGATTCTCATCAGCACACCTCTAACGAGAGCGTGAGATTCATTAACGCACAGGTCTTTCTTCTGAAGTTCTACGTTCAGTAGCTCTATGACTTCGAAGACTTCAAT
Organism: Eretmocerus hayati; assembly: GCA_029851415.1. Lineage (NCBI taxonomy): Eukaryota > Metazoa > Arthropoda > Insecta > Hymenoptera > Aphelinidae > Eretmocerus > Eretmocerus hayati. The sequence goes on from CM056741.1 coordinate 10,011,903, forward strand.
GACGATCGAAATTATAATATAAAAATCAAAGCTCATCATATCTCTGTGGAACCCTGACGCTTTGGAATTCACAATGGGATCCACTTTTTTTTCAAGAGATTTTTGTTCAAAGAATATCATGCTACTAGCATAGTTATCGGGTTCATACAAGGACTTGATTGCCTTGACTCTCAAGCCCCATCTGCAAGATCATTTCTAAATGAGTATTTGAACTTATAAATTTTTTCATTTTCAAAATGATTTTCATAAAAAAGACCGATTTTCCCGCAACTCACCTGGTTGGGCAAAATGTTACCAAATTTTGACTGTGAGAGTCAGCTTTTAGGTCCTCAAACTGTCTCTCTCGTTGAGGAGAATCGTTTATGAAATTAATCATGTCTTTGGCGGAACCAATAACTCTCTTCACCTGAGAAATACTCTCGAGAGAATCTTGGACAACTAAACTGAGGCAGTGTGCTGAGCAATGGACATATAAAGCACGAGGTTCTATATTCCTCACAAGTTTTTGCAATCCACCTACTTCGCCACTCATATTTTTTGCACCATCGTAGCATTGACCTCTCATTTTGACGAACTTAAAACCAAATCGCTTACAAAAATCTTCCAAGATGACGAACAATGTTTGCGATTTTATATCTGCTGCTTCATAGAATCCTAAAAAGTATTCGCCGACTGATAATGAAGAGTCAACTGAGCGAATACATATTGCAACTTGCTCTTTGTTAGATATATCTGTCGACTCATCCATCAAAGGGGAAAACTCTTCATTGTCTTGGTTGATCTCTTCGATGACAGTTTTTCTTATTTCGGAAGCAAACAGATTGATAATCTCGTTATTGATTGTGCCAGACAAATACTTTGCATTATCGCGTTGCAACCAAGTTTTCAACTCTGGAATCTCTTCACTACGGATAATCAACAGCTGTTGGAGATTCGAATTCTCTTCATCATGGCCACGGACAGCTAGCCCTTGCCGTACTAAGTATCTAATACTAGAGAAAATTGCAGTGAGAGCAATTGTGTTATCAACCATCTCTTGTTTCTTCAAGCTAGAGAGTTTCATTGCTATGGGTTCTTTATTCGCATCAATTAGAAGAGTTTCCGCAGATTTGTGGAAAAATCCCTCTTCGTGTTTTTTGAAAGAAGTCGTTTTATTCGTCCATGTGCGATAGCCTTTTTCAACAAAAGCAGACCGCGAGTTTTTGGCACAGTGTGTCGCGGGAAGGGGTAATTTTCTATTGACAGCTTCAGTGCAAATTGAACATATAGCTGCTTCTTTGTCTTCATCATACTTTAGCCATTTATACGATTTTTGCCAATTGCGAAATTGTTTCGGAACGTCTGTTAAATAATAAGAGATTTTACTCGAGTGACCAAACGCGGTATGTCAACAGCGCGAGAATTCGATTTTTTTATCACTTATCTCCATACAAACAAGAACACACTCAAATCTTACCAGTACGAGACGATAATTTTATCGTTTTACAAGACCTTGCCATCTCTGTCGATTCACTCTCTTGACAAATCGGGCTCTCGGATGGAGCATTCTCGAAAGCAGAAGCATAACTTTCGTCAACGGGAGTCTGGTCGAGCTCACTCTCAACGCGAGTTCGTTTTCCTGTCCTCGCGATGAATTTATCCATTTTATACTCTGGATTGATCTTTAGCCCATGTATCTTGATGCTCCTCACTTTTTGCTCGCCACCATTACGTTTCACTGATATGTACGCTTTTAAAAAACTCGAAAGCTCGACGATCAATTATATCGCAGTACCGCAAACCGTGTTTACATTCTCGAGGGTATTCTAACCTCAACCGTGGCACTACGAAAACATTAGAGCGAGTGGAACGCCCAAGTTACAAAGATGTGTTTACGTTGGTAACACTTGCTACTACTAGCGCTGCGAATGCCCCCACTGCTCGACTCAATATTGATGAATCAGACGCGCGCCATATTCAAAATGCAAGCAGGTAGATTAGCTATTATTAACGCGAGCTACATATTCATTGAGCCCAACGAATTGAGTTATTTCGAAATATCGGACTGATCTGCGATACATGGTATTAGGGCTCGCCCTTGTGTATGGAATTCCATACACACATTGAGCCAGTGTCTTGTGAGACCATACTTTCCATACGTGTTGTGACGCGCCTTCAATCAGCGAATCGCGAAATATTCCGATTCAGGTTCTCAGGGGGCGCAACCTCGCACCTTAGATCAACGGCTCCTACAAAGACTAACACTTTTCTTATCATCGACGAAGACTATCACATTTTCTTATCAACGACGAAGGCTAACAATTTTTCTTTTGAGCGACGGAGAGTAACCATAGATATAGAGGGACACATTTTCGTACCAACGACGAAGCAGGTTGCGTGTCCTGCGAGGATCAGATACAGGTCGAAAGGCTGTATGGGTGGATGAATGGACGGATGGGCAGATGGGATCGATGGGCTGGATGGATGGATGGGATGCGGTGAATGGACGGGATAATTGGATGGGATGGTTGAATGGGATAGATAGGATGGTTGGATGAGATGGATGGGATGAATGGATGGATGGATGGATGGATGGATGGATAAATGGGATGGATGGATGAGTAGATGTGATAGATGGATGCATGAGGTGTAAGGATAGGATGGATGCACGGGATAGATGGAATGGATGGATGGGATACATGGGATGGTCGAATGGATGGGGTGGGTGGATGGATGAATGAGTTGGATAGGGTCCATGGGATGGGTGGATGGATGAATGGGATGTATGAGATAAACGTGACGCATGGGTCGGATGAATGCAAGGGATGAATGGGAATGTTGGATGGGATGGATGGATGACGTAGTTGAATGGGATATACGGATGGGATGGTTAGATGGGATGTTTGGATGAGATGGATGGGATGGATGGGATGGATGGACATCCATCCATCCATCCATCCATCCATCCATCCATCCATCCATCCATCCATCCATCCATCCATCCATCCATCCATCCATCCATCCATCCATCCATCCATCCATCCATCCATCCATCCATCCATCCATCCATCCATCCATCCATCCATCCATCCATCCATCCATCCATCCATCCATCCATCCATCCATCCATCCATCCATCCATCCATCCATCCATCCATCCATCCATCCATCCATCCATCCATCCATCCATCCATCCATCCATCCATCCATCCATCCATCCATCCATCCATCCATCCATCCATCCATCCATCCATCCATCCATCCATCCATCCATCCATCCATCCATCCATCCATCCATCCATCCATCCATCCATCCATCCATCCATCCATCCATCCATCCATCCATCCATCCATCCATCCATCCATCCATCCATCCATCCATCCATCCATCCATCCATCCATCCATCCATCCATCCATCCATCCATCCATCCATCCATCCATCCATCCATCCATCCATCCATCCATCCATCCATCCATCCATCCATCCATCCATCCATCCATCCATCCATCCATCCATCCATCCATCCATCCATCCATCCATCCATCCATCCATCCATCCATCCATCCATCCATCCATCCATCCATCCATCCATCCATCCATCCATCCATCCATCCATCCATCCATCCATCCATCCATCCATCCATCCATCCATCCATCCATCCATCCATCCATCCATCCATCCATCCATCCATCCATCCATCCATCCATCCATCCATCCATCCATCCATCCATCCATCCATCCATCCATCCATCCATCCATCCATCCATCCATCCATCCATCCATCCATCCATCCATCCATCCATCCATCCATCCATCCATCCATCCATCCATCCATCCATCCATCCATCCATCCATCCATCCATCCATCCATCCATCCATCCATCCATCCATCCATCCATCCATCCATCCATCCATCCATCCATCCATCCATCCATCCATCCATCCATCCATCCATCCATCCGTCCGTCCGTCCGTCCGTCCGTCCATCCGTCCGTCCGTCCGTCCGTCCGTCCGTCCGTCCGTCCGTCCGTCCGTCCGTCCGTCCGTCCGTCCGTCCGTCCGTCCGTCCGTCCGTCCGTCCGTCCGTCCGTCCGTCCGTCCGTCCGTCCGTCCGTCCATCCATCCATCCATCCATCCATCCATCCATCCATCCATCCATCCATCCATCCATCCATCCATCCATCCATCCATCCATCCATCCATCCATCCATCCATCCATCCATCCATCCATCCATCCGTCCATCCATCCGTCCATCCATAGGTCCATCCGTCCGTCCGTCCGTCCACCTATCCATCCATCCTGCTTCACTTGCGTTATGTTGGGCTAGAAATGAGAGGTTGAGATACAATAAGAAAAGATAGCTACACATATTTCCTGATCGCATGCAATGCGGCCGACGCGCCATCTATTGACCGAAAAATTTGCCTCTCCCTCCGTACTGGCCTTAAACCAAAAATTCACAAATATTTCTTTTCTGCAACAAAAAATTTCAGATAGTTCCTTTCAGCCAAAATGTATAGATAGCTCCTTTCTGCAACACAAATTTTTAGATAGTTACTTTTAAATCAGACAAATTCAGATTCCCACGGGTGGGATCCGTTTTTGTTCGGGCTCTAGTGTGCACCAAACAACGTTAGACATATCCAATGGCTTCTGTAGCGGTTTTTACTCACTATTTACGATGCCAAGAACATGCGTACAGGCCAGTTTAGGGGTCGGACTTGATTTGTTCGAGCTACGCCATAAAAACTGAATTTTCGTGGGAACAGCGATGAATAACACAAAAATAGCAAGTCAATTGTGAATCTATCAAGTCCGTTTGAACATTTCACAACGTATCTTAGCTTATTCGAAAACTTACGTCAAAAACTAGCAAATGAGCCCAAGTAAGCGTAAATTGAGCGACATGGAGCCGATTAATCAGAAAATTAGTCACGAAATAACTTACGAAGCAAACCGACTGAATGGTTGACATTACAATTGCACTTTCTCTCTTCTCAATCTATTTTATCTCTACGCGCATGAGGAACTTTTTGTATTCAGAGAAGTTGAAGAGTATCTCGAATAAGCAGCTGTGTCTCGTGGATTCACGAGGATAGAAAATCATACTCGCGTGGATCGCAATCGCAATTCGCGGTTCTTACGAGGCAAAAGCTTCCAATCCAGGCCATGCTCGCGAATTGCCCGAATGGTACCGGGAAATCAACGAATGCTTCCGAAAAGCTAAAGATTACATCTTAGGATCACTAATTTTGGTAGTTCGATCATTCACTTCGCCCATTCCGAGATAGACATTTTCTCGGGTCCCACCGGTGGGACCCGCGAAAGTTCTTAGATTTCTTGTGAATACATACCAAACTGATCACAAATCGAAAGGTTTGACTATTATAGGTGCAAAATCACGCGTTTGTACTCTCTCGCACTCTGGGAATGCCGGTTCTCACCGTCGCAGCGAACGTCTTAAATCTCGAGACAGTTGTGAATACGAACGGATCTTCACCATTAGTTTTCACGGGACGCTCTGACCAGGAGAGGCCAGGGAGTGCGGGTCACGGATTTGGATAAAACTTTGGAAATAGTCTCCTTTTAGCACCAAAAGATGATACCCGAATCCGCAGAGTCTAACGCTCAAGCGTTCCCGAGCTACAGGCCACAACCCATGCATTGCAGTATATCTATATATGTGTAAAAATGGTATATACAGATATACTGTAATGCATAGGTCATAGCCTGTAGCTCGAAAACGCTTGAGCGTTAGACTCTGCGGCTTTGGGTATCATCTTTTGGTGCTAAAAGGAGACTATTTCCAAAGTTCCATCCGAATCCGTGACCCGCACTCCCTGGCCTCTCCTTGTGAGCTTTTCAAGAAACTCAATGTTTCAAAGGTTCCGGAATGGAGTTTCGTCAATTCAGCATACGATTCATTTTTCATTTGTTCCAGAGGATAAAAAGGTTTTGAAGGCAAGCTGACTAGTCGCCGCTTATTCTCATGAAAATCACACAGTGCCTTCGAAGCTCGTGGGCATTCCTAGACCGTTAGATCAATGGATTTGATGAGATCTAATGCCTCACCCTGTAACTTGGGCTGCAGATGATAGAATTCTACCACTGGCTGAATCTCATCCTTTCTATGCACCAAGTTTTATAAAGATCCCGAAAATTGGCCTTTCCGTTGAAGTTTCCTGAAAACGTTGGCATTTTGATTTTGGCGAGGAAATATGACGAAACAGGAGCTACAACTGTTTGAACAGCAGTTATTATCCATGTAAGACTCTTCAACCAAATCGCCAATTTTTAACTTGAAATGATCTAATTCTTTGTCTACGCCGAAATCTGCTTTTATCTTGTTATGATTCAAACAGAGCGTTTCGAGTTGCTGATCATAGAGTGCCTCTATGATTATTCAGAGAGATAGTAGGAAATCGTTAGATAACCGAACCGACACTTAACCAAAAAACCGAAATCCAAATGTGGATGCTTTGATACAGCACGATGTGCTAGTATATTTGCAAACAAACCGATAGAGTGCCGGGATTCTAGCCAGAATTAGGCAAAATCATCTGCAGGAAATAATTTTTTCAACTGAGAGCTAAGTTTCATCCAACTGAGGCTGTCCAATACACTAATAGAGAGGGTCTACCGTGTATTTACAGATAGTTTGACGGACAAGTATTGATGACTTCATGAACCATATTTCAAGTCCAACATTCGGCTCACCTTGCCAAATCCAGGGCTGTCAATATATCATCTAATCCATCCCACTCACTATCAAACCTTGAAAATCCGCATCAGACTGGTATCAAGTGGATAGAAGCTCGCATCTAGATTGACGAATTCTCGATAATCGAATTTCATGAGAATTGTACTCCGCCTGAGCGATTGATAGAGAGGTATGGATTGGAGTGAGAAAAAGAGCCCTTGGCGTGCTAATGGAATACCTCCCGCGCCTCTAGATGCTCAATCGATAGTTAATTACTCGGTGGAGGTGACAATTTCTTCTCCCACTCATGGTTTCTCATACTTACACACTCATACTCTCAAGGGGTAAGTTGAGCACGTTCTATTCCTCGTCGATCAATTTTGTGGCTAATCCGTTCACCAGTTAGACTTACTTTTTTTATTGCATCGTTGAGATATCTCAGGAAATTTTTTATCTAAGTCATCGCTCGGGCAGGATTAGAATCTATCTTATGTATATCTTGCTGTAGATCTGTGGACAAGCTATCTCTCGCCCGAGAGAAATGTGCAAATTTTTCCTTTTAGCGTATGTATAGGTAGAAATGTGAGCTTTCACGTGAGGTAGTTGAAAGGGGTGAGGCTGGTAGCGGTAATCGCGTGGGGAGGACTTTTCTTGCAGGCGATAAGCACTGTAGGTGCTGGTGACGGAAAGATTCGACCCCAACCCGCCTTACTCGAGACTCTTGGCTGAAAATTGTGGACGATGAGATAGAGCGATAACCGAGCAAATGCGTGTAAGGGCTTTCGTGGATGGCCCTACTAGTATTATTCATTTCATGTTACGATGTAAAAGTGGGCTTGGGATCCTTCACTCTACACATTTTTGAGGTGCAAGAGGATGGGGTGTAAAATTCAAATGATTGGTGTTTCACTTTTCTGTCTCGCTCTGGATTGAACCTCATAGAAATAATAAGAGCGACAAAGAAATAGTCTTTCAAAAAATCGCTTTAAATTGACGTGCCGGGGTTAACTTTGACGCTCGGTCTCTAAAAAACTATACGTTTTTGCAAGCTCGTAGATCCATTCGAGGTTCAAAGGACTACTCATCATCGTTTTTGCTACGGTTCAATGTTCAGAATAGAATACTGCAAAAGCTGCTTAAAGATCCGGCAATTGATTCTATTGTGAGCTACAAACTGTACCTCATTGGAATAATCGATGAGCTTCGTAACATATAACGGATTTTGATGTTCCGTGAATCTGCCTACACGTTCAGCTAGTCTCCGCCTCCAATGTGATTCAAAATCGGCAAGGGAGTAACTTTGGTACCGCGGTAGTCAAATAGATCGAATTTTTTTAAACATCACGAATTCGCCTACATGTTTTTCTTATGTATTAATCAGATTTCAATAAACCCACAAATAAATTTGCATAGGCATCCGACGGATGAGCTGTGAATATCGATTCTTGCTTATCACCCAATTAGTCTTATTTGTGACTTATTCGTGACTTTGCGCTGAAAATTGATCAGAATTACTATCTGAGCCAACTAGAGATGGAAAAAAATTTCGAGCAATTTTATTGTGTAATTATCTACAAGTGACCTTGATTAAGATACAAACTGATTGGTCAGTCTTTTATAGTTTAACAGTCAAAGCGATGCCCCAGAAAATACCGTGCTTAACCTCTGATAATGTCAGCACTGATGCTTCAACTCAGGGGTAACCGAAGCTCGTAAAATTCCTACTGACTGCGGTTCACGTCCGAATACATCTCTCTGCCAACTTTGATCAAAATATGATCGATAGATCTTCTAGTGAGGTTACTCCCTTAATCTTATGTTTTAATAAAATTCTCATCGGTTTATAAATTCTTTGCTAGCGGAGTCATAGCGTGTGACCTCAGGTCTGAGATAATCTGCAAAGCTCAGCGATTTTACAGCACCTGAGCGTGAAATGCTTTACGCCCATAAAATTCAAGGGTTGTATAAAAGTCTCTCTCCTCGTTTACGAGATGTTCCGTATACTCAATTAGGTCACCCAACGAATTAAATTATTGCAGAACTTACCTTCATTCTTACGATTGATTAGCAGATGCTCTCATTTTACATGCATGGTCTAATGACATTGGATTAAATTTGGGAAGAACATAAAAAAAAACACACAATATATCGATTCGATTCCATGTATGAGAATCGAAGTTTGTAGAAACCTGTAAAAGCTAATATTATTTGTACGTAAGTCATGGTTTGAGGAATTTCTCATTAACTATTGTGTTTATAATCGGTCAGTGGGTATGGAATCACGATACCGCCCACTCTTGCGAATTATCACCCGTTTATGTGTACAGAACTTAGTGGTTGGAGAGAATTTTGATGTAATGATGAAGGATTTTCATGTGAATTTGGTCGATAGCAGGTTTTCCGATTTTCAACGTGCCAATGTTTTGCCCATCAAAATTTCATACGCCTCATCAGGGTTCTCAAGAAGACTTTCACAACATTGGTTCAGCTTACAGTATTTTTCGTGGATCAAACGTGATACACTGGCATTTTTTATGAGGACAAAATACACTTACACACACACGCGCGTGCATAGGTGTGTAAGGGTGCGCTCTCGCCCGCTGTCTTTGAACAAATCTTGAGAAAGTGACAATTTAAAGGTGCATAGTTCTTCCATACAACGTCATCAATACTGATGGTATGATTATGTCAAATCATCTCAAGGAACTGGGAGTTTTTGATTTGTAATTCACGAGCTTTCGAGCTTTGGCATACAACAGCTCTAACAATGTGATCAGCCCATGAATCATGCACATCAACACAATTTTGGACTTCCTCAATATCAAAGGATTAGAAACTCAAGTATAATAATCATTGGATTAAATTTAGTGATAACCGCAGAAATCTAGGACAAACTTGAACAGTGTATGAATCATACTCCAGACATCGAGTTGAAAGATCTACCAAAATTTGAAATCAAAAAGTAGAGTGAGGACTCACACTCTGGCCAATTTTCTGATTCATGGATTGTTGACTTCGCGGCAATACTCGTCAAGATCGAATGGCGATGGTCAAATTACCCATGTGATGAAGTCTTGTTAAATGCGTCATTGCTCGTAATACAGGCAAGAAAATTTCTCATGGGCAGCAAACAATTGGGGACAATAACGTGAAACAATAAGAGAAACAGAGAGAAAAACGCGAAGAGAATGTGAGTGTACAGTGTACGATTGCGGTTTGTTTTAGCATCGCGTGAGCACGCATTCCCTTGAAATAATTTCAGAAAGCATGCGAGAATAGCTGCGGTGAAAAAAAAGCTCACATCGGAAGTCCTCCCGCGCTAATTATTGCATCGATGATATAATTTTTCACCGGCTATGGCACATACACACACATTGTTCCATATACTTTTAATGAGAAGCTTTCAAAAGTAATTATCTCAAAACACGAGTGAAAAGTTTCCATCTCTATTTTTATTCTCTTGTTCAATCGCAAATCACATTCACTGTTTGTAGACTCAAACATAATTTACTCAAAATCATGTTTTTGCTCGCAAATTTCGAAAGAAATTGTGTCAGTTGTAGGCTTGGTTTGTCCATTGAATTTCGATGTAGAAGACACTCGTAGTAATGATGAATCATAAATGGGTGGTACTGAGATAACTTATGCATTTGACTTTCTCACCTCGCATTCATATCAAACAACCAAATATTACGAGTCTAACGATGATATCTGATGCATTCTATTGGAAGGAAGATATTCCAGTACTTTTGGAAGCGTATATGAGTCTCATGTAGAGTAGACCCGAGCTTACCAAAAGTGGTCAAAATATCCTTATCGTGGCATGGCTTAAACTGGAGTTGCACATTCCCTGTGTGTGGTTTACCGAGTCATTTCTCGAATATCAAATTGGGTTATGAAAAGGCAATATTATATATAAATCGAGTATCAAGTCTCACTTTAAAATAGTTAAGGCGATGCCGGTCATCATGCAAGCTGAAAATCATTCCCATTTTCCTCCGATTCTGTTTCGATTTGGCCAAACGACGAGTGCACGAATATTTGTTATCATCTAAACTTAGATTTGTCCACTCGTCGTTATGCCCAAATTGCGAGAAAATAGGAGAAAAATGGGAATGGAAATGTGCTTATTCCATAGGTTAGGAGGTTCCCGCGGCCAAGTTCTTCACATTTTTATCCGATTCTCTTACTATTTAGGCGGAACAACGAAGTGTCAAACACAAAATGGCCAATAACAATGATTTGACAACTCGTCTCACACTTTGGATCGTCAAATTTTTTGGAAGATATATTCCCACGTTCCATGGTCGCGTTGCACGGTGACCGTATCGCCTTAAAACACAACCGACATTCTGTCCTGAAATTTTTCAAATTTTTCGAATACTTCTCGATAATTCGTGGTCACTGGCTCTCAAACACCATGCAGCATTCGGGTCAAAAAATTTTCTCACAGTCAACTCTCACCGTGAAAAAGTGTTGTGTATTTGGGAAAAACGATCCGTTTCGATCCTACGCCTTTGAGATCATTTTTTATGCTAAATGTCCTTACCGAGGCAAAAATATATCGAAAATGGCTCATATCTTTCACGTAGATTGACTAAAGTTTATGCCCGTCTGGGAACTGCTTTTGGATGTAAGATCTATTGGAAAACACCTATGAACAGTCAGATTGTGGCTATATTTCAAGTAGTCAATTTTTGATCCAAATCCCGACCTCCGCCGTTTCTAGCCTCGAAATATCAATGTTATCTCATAATCACCCAAATATCAGATTAGAATTGTGCTAAATTCATTCAACACAGAGTTACAAAACAATAAGTTGAAAATACCATTTTAGAGACCATGAGGTGGTCAATGAGATAGCGCTGGATCGATTGAACGAGAAAAATCGCTAGCAACTTTTTTATTTGAAACATCCACATGAGTGGAGATGCCGAAAGTCCAGTGATTGGGATAACTTTTGATGGGTGCATAATAAAAAAATCTGAGAAAAATCAGGTGAGTTCCTAGTACCTTTTGGATCACGAGACCATAAAAATTGAGTTGTTGTAATTTTTGTGTTATGAAATGAAATGAGAGAACCCAAACGATTTTTATTTCGCTATCGAAACATTTTCTGTGCTAAAGAGTGTTTTGAGATCGGAGAGTTTGAAAATCAAGACAGCTCGTATCAAACTACTACCAACAATGAGGAATTCAATGGAGAAATTTGTAACGGGCTGGGACTATCCAGAATTATAATTATATAATTCGTTTTGTAGTTATTACATCGAGTTGTTTGCGTGACTTCCCAGTTTTAGCGGTCAAAATTCTACCATGTTGTGTTAAAATTCAATGTTCAATTATTGTAAGCACATCGTCGCAAAATGAGCTTGGACCCCTTGAAACCAGGAATATCAAACCCATAATTTACTTTCGGGCGCGAACGCTAAATTCTATCGAAGGTCAATCATCACAGCAAGCCACAAGAAGTAAATACCTATATCCGGGGAATCCCATCATTAGAATTCAACGGGTATCTCCAAAATTCATCACTGAATACAGGTGAATCGAGTGGGGTATCAGGTGAGACAGGGGCAAGAGAAAGAGAGAGAAGTGGCAAAAAGGTGCGCGCGAAGCTGTGGTGTTATAGGACGTTACACGCGACTAAGCTTATAGCAGTGCGGTGCCAAGGATCGTATCATTGAGCGTCGCAGTCGTTGCTCGGTCGGCGAGCAGGACACATTTACTCCAACAACGATTTCTCCTACAGTATATTCTTACAATTATTAGTTGTCCTCGTCTATATCATCATTGTCGTTATTGTGCACGTGATTTAAATTCAAAACTCTGGCGAGCAGTGTTCGAAAAGGAGAATTCAACGTAAGCGAACAATTTTTCAAGGCGTGTAAGAAGAGAAAATTGGGCGACATCGAAGCCGATTTCACATTCTAGGTTTGTAAACACAACTCGTTTTCCTCGTACTCTGTTTGCAAAACACGCGTGCGTTGGCTTGTATAAATCTGGTCTTTTTTTTCAATTTTTTCCTGGTGAAATTTACAGATTGTCGAGAGTTTAGGTGAAAATTTCTTGCATGTGAGTGTTGTCTGTGATATTTCCATCATGAGTAGTTTCTGAAATTTCAGAGAATGAGGCTTGAATCGTCTTGGCCGTTGAATTTTGATGCAGAATTTGAGAGTTGGACAGTGATTTTCGCGCCAATTTATTCTGATTCTTCAAAGTCTGGCAACACCTCTCCGGGAATTTCTCATCAGCGGTGGTTCTTGCGTGGATTACTGAATTAAATAGTTTTTCGTGCAAAAAATTTTATACAAAATTCTGTTAAGTGAATTTACAAATGCGCTCAAGTATCTGACATCGGCCCGTCTCTGGTTAATGGGAAATTCGCTCACGCAGCTCCAAATAGATTCTCACAAATTTGAGAGAAATTTCTGTAATCTTACCAGGTTCCTCATCATCCTCAATATCTCTACGCGAAGTTTATTCCAAGAAGTCATATTTCTCCTCATTAATCTTTTGTCAATTTCCAGGATTTACGTCATTCGATTACCTAAAAATATTGATTCTGATCAATACGGCAAGCGACGAATAATTAATTTATTATCTAACCCACGAGATGATTACTCGGATCAATATCTTTCATCTATTTCACAATGTTACTTCGAAAATTCTCGTACAAATTCGTAATTTCATCAATATAATTTTCAAAGTTATATGTAGTCTGATGATGCTACCTATTCTAGTATACATATATACTCTAATCTGTTCGTTAAACTTTGTACAATGTATGATTGTAAACAGATCTGTCCCAGTAAGTAGACTTGCGAAATCAGTCGTTTATGAAAGTGTTCTCACTTGCGCCAAGTTTAAAATCGATTGTTTAGCTTGAATGATTTTTCATGATACTCAGTCATTATGTTTCGAAATTCTTCGTCAAGATAGAATCATCTCAAAATTTTTTCATTGAGTCCGTTTTGTCCGTTACGATGGGGATATGAATAATTTTTTTTTTTGAGATCAAGAGCGAATCATCAAATTTTGTATCGCAGCGCGTGTTGAATGTTTGTGAGGATTTGTAGAAAGAAAAGAAAATCGATCCTGAATGAGCAGAGTCAAATATCAATAGTCCTTCAACGAAAATTATTGAATTTTCTTACCAGATGATGGAATTTTTAGACAATCGTGTGACAATTTCAAATATTTGGATGGAATAATTTTGTACGTGAGGCACGAATTGAATTCATCTACTTCATTCCAATCATAATTCAAAGTCTCTCTGCAAATTCGCATTGCTCGATCTGTATTTAGTATGTGGCCTACCGATTTAAAAGTAAACAGAAATCCTACCAACTGTTTTCGTCAATCTCGAGAGGTCATTGCGATACCCCATTTACTCGTTGCCCACAGGCATTTGATGCTTACACACACACACACACACACATGACCACATCACCGCGAATTAGTGGTTTCCGTTACACGCCGAACTCACCATCAGGTACACAATCAACCAAAATCATGCTGATCGATCGAGTCACGTTCACCGCTCATCATTCCACGCGTCCTTTCCCAAACTCATTTTTTGCGGCGATCTTGAAACTGATACATGTAATCATACCGGTTCATGCCAAAAATTACTTCCATCAAAAAAGAAAAAAAAATCGTAACAGTACTGAATTATTCGCGAGCAACGGAACATATTGATTGATGTAGATACCCAAAATTCCGTTACACTCATGAAAGATTCAGGTTTGTTTTTATGTGTGATTCGAAATTTCAGTATTCCGTTCGCCCCATCTATACATCTCCAAATTCGTATGTAATCGATTATTATTTGCTCAAATGCTTCAAGAACATTTTCATAATACACCGCTATTATTTGATAATAGTGAAGAAGATTAGTGTGAGTATTTATCTTCTCGATTCAATATTGAATTAAACATGAACAATTATTGAATTATAGCATTGAATGCGGTGTGTATAGTCATATACGAATGCCTGAATGATATGAGAGCTTTTGAGGTCTCATATAGATCATATGTAGTTGTGGTATATAGGTATATACAAGCGAATCGAAATAAAAAGTTGCTGTGTGTAACAAAAGTGTAAGTACATCAGTAGACAGACAGACAGACTCACGAGATGAATCGTAATCTCGAGACTACGGCGACGGAATTGATGTAATCTTTCTTTTCATTCTATAAGCCTACAAGCTTCATGCTACATTCAAATTCTTATGTGTGTGTGTGTGTGTGTGTGTGTGTGTGTGTGTGTGTGTGTGTGTGTGGATATGGAGGGGGGGAGGATCTGCAAAGAAAGTTTCTTTGCTGAATTCTATGCTCATAGTTGTTTTGTTGGATTTGTTCATTTTTAGATGGGTGCGTGGGGGTATTTTGTATTAAATATTAGTTAGAAAGTGACCAGGAACAGGAAGTAGTGATAATAGTGTTGTTATGGATAGGTCGCGTTTGTTGACAGGGAATTCCAAGGTTGCGAATCATGTGCTCGTCATCTTGTAATTTTGAAATTTCTGAGCTGCTCGTGACGGAAAATGAAATTCTTTGTTCGTTTCACACTCCAATTCCTTCCTCGTTCCTCGACACTTGAGCGCATATTCTACTGTAACTCACACGAATACTTCATTAAAATCAGATCATAAATATCATCTTAAAACTCATTAACTTTTCATCTCATCTCATATGTCAAGAAATCAGATTTCGAGGTTTCAAAAAATTCCAAGCTTGAATTGAAAAGTTCCTGAATGAATATCTTCAAATATGTAAACTGAATAATCGGGTTCTATATTCATAAATCATGAACTGCACGAGTTATTTCTCATCAAGAAGTGTCATTTACAGAATGATCCGGATATTTTGGGGCATTTCGACATGGGCTTTCTTTTGAATTTTTTTGGTTTTCATGAGTTGTCGTAGCACATTCGTTTCCGTGTTCCTTTTCCTGGAGACAATTTTTTTGATCTTTTACACTCAAAAGTTTTCTAAAAATTGTCTCAATTATCTCTGTCCTATCTTTTTTATGAACTTCACAGAAATCATTCTCATCCCCATGTTTGCATATTTTTCATACATTTCAAATCCACGCTTAGAAACGTGAACACACCTGGATATTCCATCATATACTCGTTCTCACAAATACCAACTTTTATTCGATCGAATGAAATTTCATCTCCTAAATTCCGAGATCAGGCGAGTAATGAAAAAAGCTCAGCAGCGTGTAAAAAAGATCAAACGTTTCGGAATGTCGTCAAGCTCACGGTGTTCATTGCAAATTTCAACACAGAGCAAACTCAATCAACGGCTTCGTCCCTCAAATTAAAAAACTTTTACGCTATCGTGTGTAAAATTACACATGTAACAGCTCGGCCACTCGCTATCACCGGCAAATAGTACGGATCAGGTCTATTTTGAAAATTCACTACAGGATCTGAAAACTTTGGAGTTTGCAAACTTTTTCGTCCATGTTTAAAGAGCCAATATACCATGCAATTATGTTCCGCTCATTAGTCCCCCGATTAGAAATATGTTCGAGCGGCTTGAAGATTTTATCAAACCTTGATCAAGTTTTTTTATCAAGACTTGATCAAGAAAAAAAACTCGTACTTGATCAAACTTGACTTTTTCCTTGATGTTTACTTGATGTTTGGTCGTCTGTTTACCTCGTGCTGAAGCGAAACGCGTCTGTGTCGCCTATTATTGTTATAGTTCTGTGACCCCAGAGGAATTAAAATTGTTTGCAGCTCTTCGAAGACTTAGAAAAGACACGCGTGATGCTGATATTACTTTTATAATATCCTGAACAGTAACAGAGACTCCGACAATCTTTTAGGTTAGGTGTCTTTAGGATATCTGTGCCTAAATAGGATGCGGACTGATTGCAAAGATCGCTTATGCCTTATTGCGTTAGTAGATTCAGTGATCGTTGATTTTCATGAGTAAGTGCCGTAAATAATTTATTTAATCCATTGATCACGTGAATATTGTGTTTTCAGGAGAGAGTCAATGAATACTGGAGCAACCAAATCTTAACTGTAATTATATGATAGAGTAGTCGCATTCCGGAAAAATAATCCTAGATATTCATCAAATATTGACCAAGAATTCCGTAAAGAAATTAATTACAGTTCATTCTCAAATTTGATTTCAAAATTGAGATATTGATGATATCGGATTTGAGGTTAAGTTGAACTTGTCAACACGTAGTGACCCTATAACTCCCTAGAAACTTCAAGTGAGAACGTCAAGTTTGATCAAGTAGGAGTTTTTTTCTTGATCAAGGATCAAGCCTTTAATCAAAATTTGATCAAGGCTTGAAGTTCATTTCTAATCGGGCCTTCAATTTGTCAGCACTAAAGCTAGACCTCGTGTAAAATATCCTTCATACCGTACAATTTGATTTCAGAAATTCCAAGCTCTGATTACCTGATCTTCTACAAGCAACTAGACTATTATCAAATCGACTCATTTTTGATGAATTAGATTTTGAAAGAACAACCGCCAAAATCCTTGTGAAAAAAGTCTAGACAGGTCTACTATCTAGATTCTTATAACTTTTCGATATCCACAACAATCGATTCCATCGATGCGAATAGAACCAAGTAATGCATCGTACAGACCATAATATACAGCCGATATACGTCTGGTATGGCGTTATTGCGTGTCCATCAGACGTAACCGTTGACGACGGGTGGCCAAATTAATTCAGCCGGTCTATAATACACTCACGTGTGCGACCCCGAGCGATACTGCCTATATCCATACGTGTGTTGGATACCAATAGATATATACAGAGAAAAAAGTTAGTTGTGTCAGGTACGATCATAATACGCGAGAATAGCTTTCCCCGGTGGTTTTGCCAGTCAATTTATAGAACACACATACGAGACAGTTAAAATTACAAGGATTGCATATCGATGAGTTTCAGATGTGTTGATGAATGTGTGATGATATGTAAGTGGCGCGTGATGGTGTGGTTGTGTGATGTAAGAAGAAAATTATTATTAGCGAGTGCTTGGATTCTGTAATTTTTGCTAGGTAGAATGTTGATATTTTCAAGTGTTGGAACGGAAGAAAGTGAGAAAGGGCGAGAGAGCTTTTAGCAAGCTTTTCTATTTGCTGAAAGGTCCTGCTGGGCTTTGCGGGAGACTCGCTAATGGATTTCACGTTGTGAAGATTACACTTATCTGGTGATGGCTAATTCGATTTTGATCGCTTGAGGCTGAGTAAGATCTCTTGATCACGAATTCGCGAAGAAAGCTCGAATAGAGTTTGGAGAAAATCAATTTTCGTCGACGTTGTTTTGTCTCTGAATCAATTTGAAAGACTCATCTTCATCGAGCAAAATTGAAATAGACGCGCAAAAAATGTTCAATCACATTGGGATTTATACTTATAGTAGAACGAGGTCCTCAAATTATTGCGTCTCGCAAACATTAACAAGAATACTTTACGAGACAGAAGCTAGTAATAATAATTTAGACGGTAATCACTGTCCTTGGTGAGAATACAAATTTCCTCATCACCGCTTCTGCTTACAATGAGTGATGAAAGTTCTAACTAAATTTATTCATTTTTTGTACAATTTTAGCTGACAAAAATTCCTAGATTCTCTTTTGATTGACGTTCACTTATTCAAGGATCGATGTTGAATCAATGAATGAGTATGATTTGTGTAATTTAAAATGACATATTTTCGCAACCTCTAGACAGCCAATTAGAAAAAATTCGATTCTCTATCGAAAGATGAGAACTGAATATTAACTCATCGATAAGCGTATCTTCAAAGTAATTTGTCTCATTGATCAGGTCATTGATTCACGTTATGTCCTCGATTACTACGCGTATAGCTTAAAAATCTGGGGCGTGTTTGAACGTACAAGGGGAAATTTACACAATAGCATGAGGATAACAATAAAAATCATCAAGGATGTCTGTTTTATCAATTTTGAATACGAATCAGACAAAGAATCGCGTACGTTCATCGCTGCAATTGGATGCGAAATCTCGTTCTGGATTCGCTATAACGTTGTAATTATAGTAGTTGACAAAGTTTCGCTCGTCGGATTATGAAATTATAGCTTCGAATAGCGTTGTGAAAGACATTAATCAACTCATTACTCGGGCGCTTATGTGATCATATGTTTTTTGCTCTATGGACACGGTTTATAATATAGAGTGGAATTGTATTCGTGTTAGATCCTGAGATTCCTGTCTCACATTGATAAAATCAATTGCGATCATTTTCACATCGCATTCTTTTTCGGAGTGAGTAGGAGGATCGTAGATTTTACAGTATGGAAGGAATACTTTATGTAAGGGCTAATCTATATATGACGCGATCGATTAATTTTAGTCGAAATTTTGTAAAGTTGTTGATGCTATTTTTTTTTTTTTTCAATCAACATCGGACTCAATTCGATAGAAACGATACCACTTCGATCAATCGATATTGTTACACTCATTCGAATGTCAGATTCTCAAAAATCAATTGGATGCACCAGATTTTTCATGTTATATTAGCTTAATAATCTGACATATTGATTTGGTGCTACATTATGAAATCAGATAAGCTATCCCCAAATTTGTAAATATAGCTTCAGTAGATGATGAACCCAAGCCCATCAAATGATTATCATCTTCAATTATACTTAATGAGCGACCCCTAATAATATCACGTACGAAACTAGCTCGTTCTCTTCAAGGTCAACACCCAGTATTCAAATTCTCACAATCCCAAATTTCTCATTCTGTTACAGGTAGTACGATAGCATCAAAACTGAAAACCATCATCCGAAGTTAGGCCCAATATTTCAAGCCTGCTTCCATGACCAAGTCGTTGTCGGCAATGGGTATGGACGAGCGAGGCCCAAGTTTCGGCTCGAAACGCTCCTGCCAACTGAGCCGAATGGGCCTTTTAGGCTTGGCTCTGGGTTTTCTCATCACCGTTGTGGTATCAGTATGGATTGCCTATATGATTGCACCCTGTACAATGGGTCGAGATCTCAATGAAAATGTCAACGAGCATCCAGAATCTGCTGCGTCTTCAAATATGAGATTTGGTAAATCATTCCTTGGAGCGACCAAGAAAAACCTAGATGTTCGTCTACCAGAATCGGTGGTACCTGACAGCTACGAAATTGATCTTGTACCGTTTATATGGCCTGGAAATTTCACTTTTGCTGGAAAGGTGAGTGTTTAATCTGGATGTAAACATTTTGATACAGTTGTTGTTTACAGATATTCATGAGTTTTTTCTGATGGTAGTTCGAAATCGGGAATCACTTAGGATGGAGGGCTTGTCGAAATTTGAGAATGAAAATTAATGAGTGATTCATATTTTGTGTGAAAGCTTGGAGTGAATGAATTGTCTTGAACTTGGAAGTGGAATGCTTGGAAAGCTGTATACGTCATATTTCTTCGATACTCCTCAATGAATTTCTGATAAATACGTCAGCAATATGATCCTTGTTGTTAACGATTTCATCCATGTGATCGATCGTCGCGTAATTCAAGAACCATATTTGACTTGAGGTATCTGTTACCGTTGCGTTAACCAAAATGTTGACTATATTTCGATCATCCAAAATCATTCAAATCCCAAAAATCTACAGTGGTTTTTTTACGAAGTTTCAATTTGAATTTTTCATCGTAAAATAATGCATCGCCAAAAAGTACCAACTCCAATATATTTGTTGCTATTTCGAAATTTTTCCATCTAAATCCTCGTTACCTTCCGAATTCCCTTCGAAAATTGCATTCTTCCCTTTGGTCTGGAAGAAAGCACATTAGACTGTATGATCCCAATCTATTTAGAAGAAGGTGGTTCCCAAATTCCCATGAGCTCCTTCATCTCCATTCGGGAGTTACCGATAAATACTACCCGCCTGCCTCTGTTGAATGTAAATTGTTTCATTGAAGAGGGCGAATAAAGCTATGAAGAATGAAAAATTTCTGCAATTTTCGATAGACTGTCGATCAGTTCAGAGGAGGCTTACGCCCATGCGCAAACTTTTTACAAATTTCTGTCAGAAATGAATGGTGAAATTGAATGGAAAAAAATCATCCTCCTATCAGTATGCCAAAATTTACTTTTAGTCCGGAAAACATCCCTTTGAAATAAGTCAATAAAATTCATCCGTCGAATGAGTTTGATTGATCCACAAAAAATTAAGCCAAGATACATTCACAACCATTCCTTACAATTTGCAAGGATTACCCAAAATGGGTGAGATACATGTGTCGAAGTGGAAAATCACCGGCTCCTACGAAGCCTAGCACATTTCGACTTTCTCACGAAGACTAAAAAATCTTGTCAATGTTAAAGCATATGAGAAATGTGCTAGTCTCCGTAGATCAGTTGAAATTTGCTAGTCTTCGTAGGGGCCGAAGGAATATCGAATACATTAGCCTCGAATGAATGAGCACACCATCTGCGTACTGAGAACAATGTTATTGGCTGCCACATGAATGGAACAAAGACAAGGAAAATCGTTACTCTGCTTGTAAGATGTGTATTAAAATTGTCAGTGAGCCAGTTTTTCAACAGCCTCCGTGAAAAGCCTGCGACGCCATGACATAGAATGAATGACATAGAATGAAGTATGCACATGTTATCGTATTACCTTGCACAGTCGATGTCAAGACGGGTCTCCTTCTGATGCGGAAGAAAGGAGAAAGTGTTAAAGAGTAATAAAACACCAATAAGCTACCGAAGACATTCACTATCTATCTTGTTTGTAGCTGCAGTCATTGAACTTATCAAATACAATTCTATCATTACCCTTCCTGTCATTCAGAAATTCCCTTTACAAAGGCGTGTTTTGAATTTTAAATCAATCAGATTAAATTTCAGATAACTCGCATGTGAAATTGATCTTATTTTTTTAAAATTACAGGTCAAAATTTTAGTCAACGTGACGAAAGACACAACCAAAATTATTCTCCACGCTGTCGATATGGAAATCGATGAAAAAGCAACGACTGTAACGGAGTACTCAAAAACGAAAAAAGTTAATGATGTACCAGTGAGTGGTCAGTTCAACGATACCGAGAGACAGTTTCACGTAATCCAGACCAAAGAAGTACTCGAAGCTGGAAAGCAGTACCTTGTATCTTTGAAGTACATTGGAAAACTGAATGATCATCTGCAAGGATTCTATCGCAGCTCTTATCTCGTAGACAATCAAACGAGGTATGATTATTTGTAAAATTCATCTTGTCAATCCTGCAATGCCCTTGATTTTCGAAATCCTGAGTTCCTTCGTGAAAATCTGAGCAAATCCCACGGAGACACCATAATGTCTGATGACCAGAAATAGATTTACCGCGTATCTGATACGAGTTTTTATTTAATATTTTGTGTTGTGATTACAGATGGATTGCAACAACGCAGTTTCAGCCAACAGACGCGCGTCGTGCATTTCCTTGTTTCGATGAGCCTGCTATGAAAGCCATGTTCCAGATCAACATCGCTCGGCCACGCAACATGACTGCTATTTCTAACATGCCAAGGGAAAAGCAAACCGAAAAAGTGTAAGTGTTTCATTTCACCCAAATCCTCTAATCAATTCAACATCGCAGAATTTTTTATCCACGAATCCAAGTATTCAGAAATTCTAATATTGAAATTGATGATGTTGCAGTGAGGGTTTGCCCACATACATTTGGGACCATTTCCAAAGATCAGTGCCAATGTCAACCTACCTCGTAGCCTTCATTGTCTCAGACTTTGAAGCTTTGCGTTCTGAAAATGGAAATGTCAGTGTCTGGGTTCGCAAAGAGGCCGTTCAGCAGTCAGCCTATAGTCTCAAAATTGCTCCCGAGATCCTGAAACACTATGAGAACTTTTTCCAGATCAAATTTCCATTGCCCAAGACCGACATGGTTGCTCTTCCAGACTTTTCTGCTGGTGCCATGGAAAATTGGGGACTCATAACTTATAGGTTAGACCTTGAAATTCCATACATTCTCTGTACCAGTTAGAAGATATTTTTTTACGAATTTTGGAATGTTTTTTTGGTTTTTAGGGAGACAGCGATGCTGTACCAGGATGGAGTTTCTTCAGCTTTGAGTAAGCAAAGAGTGGCTACTGTAGTGGCTCACGAGTTGGCTCATCAATGGTTTGGAAACCTGGTAACTCCCAGCTGGTGGAGTGATCTTTGGCTCAATGAAGGATTTGCCAGTTACGTGGAGTACATTGGCGTTGATGCAGTAAGTATCTACGAAGAGTCAAACGAATCATTTTTTCTGAATTTTCTGAACTATTTTGTTCATCTGAGTGTTGCAACTTTTTTTTAAGGTTGAGCCCACGTGGAAAGCATTGGAACAGTTTGTTGTGCACGATTTGCAAGGAGTTTTTGCTTTGGACGCTCTTGAATCATCGCATCCAATTTCCGTGGTTGTAGGTCATCCAGACGAGATCAATGAGATTTTTGACCGAATCTCGTACGAGAAAGGTGCTTCAATCATCAGGATGATGGACCACTTCCTAACCACCGATGTGTTCAAACGAGGCCTTACCAACTATCTCAAGTCCAAGTGAGTTGTTGACATCATAATCAATTCGACTTCGACACCCTCAACGTATGGACAATTGAACATATCATAGTATATTTTGATCATGCTCATCCGAAGAGATGATATTGTGCTCTGAAAGAGATGAAAATGATTCAGATATTAACGTTCAAATGAAAAAATGTTCCCAGCCTCAAAATCCATGTTGTCAACTGATTATTGTCACTCATCGCCAGTTTGAATTCAAACTGGTTATTTTTTGCTCGACCATTGCCTAATGACGAATGGTTTCAGCAGGTTTGAATCATGAAACTTAATCGTATCGATAATATTTTCAGGGCATACCAGAGCGCCGAGCAAGATGATCTGTGGAACGCGTTGACGTTACAGGCGCACAAAGACAAGATTCTCGATTACGATGTTACGATCAAGCAGATCATGGATACCTGGACTCTGCAGACTGGTTTCCCAGTAGTAACCGTCAATCGTGACTACGATAACGATGCCGTGATCATCAGTCAGGTAAGATTCGATCTACCCATGATTTTAAATAAAATTCCAGATACAAAAGAATTTCCGCGTACATACGGCCAATTTTGAGATTTTGAACGATAACTTTCATTATTCCAGGAACGTTTCATGTACGGCAACGATAGCAAGAAAACAGAAGAAAGTCTCTGGTGGATTCCATTGACGTACACCACATCAGGAAAACTTGATTTCAGATCTACCAAGCCCTTCAGATGGATGAAGAAGGAAAAAACTATTTTGCAGAAAAATGTCGGTGCTAGACCTAACGAATGGCTCATATTCAACATTCTGGAAACAGGTAAGAGCCTTTTTTTACGTTACTTCATCGTTATGAGGAATCGACATTTCCTTTTTAATCCTCTTGTCATTCCTGTTGGACATAATAATCTATGATAAATTGGTGATATTTTGTGGATCCTGTTGGATTAGCCACAGATCAGTTCATTCTCGACTTCATTATACTGTGTTGGATCGAATCAAAATGTGAACGTTAGGACTGAATCTCAACCTCATCCAATGAAAGACTAAAGTAAATATAATCTCACAATGCAGGACTTGTCAGCAGCGAAGTCAGAAGGGGACTCCCTCATGATCAAAACATTTAGAATTTCTCGCTTTCTCGAATAATTCTACTCAAGGTCACTATTCCCAAATCGATTCCACTATTTCACATTCTGAATTTCCATAGCTATTTCAATACGATGCTATAGAGTAAAAAAAAGCCTTTTCGATCGACTGTGCGTAAAAGTGTACTTTGCGCACAGTTTGTCGACTTTTACTCACAGTTTATCGAAAAGTATAGTTAGATACACGGGCGTGAAACCTATTATTCGCATCCTCGTGATGATTCCGACCCTCGCCTGCGGCTCGGGCCAGAAACCCATCACTCGGACGCGAATAAAACGTTTTACGCCCTTGTATCGAAATGTACTATTCCAAAATCGAGAATTATGAAAACCGTTCATTCTTCAACGCTAAAAAACCGTCTGACAGTCACTGACAAAAATGTAATTTCTCCAAAATTTAACAGGTTACTACAGGGTAAACTACGACCGCAAAAACTGGGAGATGATAATCAAACACCTACAAGGCCTGAATTTCATCACTATTCCAACGATCAATAGAGCACAGCTACTAGACGACGCATTGAATTTAGCTAGGGCAGGAAAGCTAGACTACTCCATAGCCCTTGATGTTGTATCGTATCTGGAGCGCGAAACCGAGTATCTACCTTGGAAAGCCGCTTTTACTGCAATCAACTTCCTCGATGGTGCCCTTGTCAAATATCCCAACTACGACAAGTTTAGGGTAATTTAACGCTCCGACTACCTTATTCGCACATTATTACACTTTTATCACCCGAGTGAATGAAAATGGAACAATGCTCGCAATTTTTATTGCTGTATATGTATATGTTCTATTGCCGCGTTTGGCGAGCCGTTTTATACGAGTTGTTAAATGTGATTTATGAAAGCAAAGTGGGAGAGAGGCTATTGTGCACTTGGTTCCTGAGAGTCTATCGGAGCGTGATTGTATTATATGTATTTCTAGTAAGAAGAGTGTTTCATTCGCTGGAGGTTACAGAAGGGAGTGTCATTCACTAGGGCGTATAATCTATGAGTTCGTTAATTGTGCAGAAATTCAACGGTCCGTGAGACCTGGAATTTGAATCGTGGGTCAGATTTTGGTGACGATGAAGTAAAGTCAATCTTTAAAGACACAAGTGCTTAGCGTGTGCGTGAACAAACTCACCCGAATTTGCGACTTAATCTCAAAGCAATTATGACCCTGAATTGGGTGTGGGGTCATTGGCCGACTCTGCTTAAGAGATTGTGAAGTTAATATGATATTCGCGAATCGGCATTGGAGGACTAATTTTATTTCTCTATCCATCTCAAATTTGAGATTGATAGAGAAGAAGGCCCCCAGTTCAAATCTGGGTCCAGGCGACTTTTTTCTCTCGATGTCTGTCATATGCAATTTTTTAATTAATTAACACCTCCACGATCAAACCCGATCGTTAATTCCTCAATAAATCGATCTCAAATTTGAGACTGATAGAGAAATAAAATTAGTCCTCCAATGCCGATTCACAAATATAATATCATTTGAAACATAAGAGCACGAGTCAAGTTCGAAAAGTGTAACCAGATTATGAAGTTGTTTTGGAATTCCGTTCTGTCCGTATTGGAAAGTTTCAAATTCATGAAATATCTGGCTTTTTAACTGCCTGGTAAGGTATCCAGACATCACTCTATTTTTAAATTGCAATCGGAAGATTAAGAAAAACTGTCCCAGCTCGAATTTCCCCCTAGCATGATACGAGATGATATAGCTATCTGCCAGTGTATGCATAATGTGGGAAATTCTTATCCCGGATGAGCAAGTTATGCACTCACCTTGAATCATCTTACATGAAAAAAATCGTTTTAAGTCACTCATGCTAAAGTAATTTTTGTCCACAGGAATACGCACTGTACCTTCTAGAAAACGTGTACCAAAAAGTTGGCTTCAGGGACAGCTCTTCAGAAAATCAACTCGAAACCTTCCTACGTCTAGACGTACTATCCCTGGCATGCAGTCTTGGACACGAAGACTGCGTAACTAAGGCCAAACGCCAGTTTGACTCATGGCGTAACAGTGGAGATCCCGATAAGATAAATCCTATTTCACCTAACCTCAAAAGTGTCGTATACTGTACAGCTGTAAAGGTTGGAGGTGAAGCCGAATGGCAATTCATGTGGCAAAGATATCTCAAATCAAACGTTGGCAGTGAAAAGGATCTTCTGATGAGTGCCTTGGGATGCAGCAGAGAAGTTTGGTTACTCAGTCGGTATCTTGATTGGGCTGTTACTGAAAACTCTGGTATAAGGAAGCAAGATGTTGCCAGAGTGTTTGGTTCTGTTTCGAATAATATCGTTGGCCAGAGGCTTACTTTTGATTACTGCAGTAATAGATGGGATAAGCTGAAGCAGTAGTGAGTATCGCTAATCTAAATCATTTTCTTGATCGATCGAAGAATTTCATGTAAAACTGTACGTACAAATATTGCAAAATATCTGATTTTGAGTCTGTCCATGTGAAATGAAATTTCATTCATAGAAAATCATAGGGGAGTTCAAACCAAGAGGGTGATACATGGATTTTTTTTGTGAATTTGAGTGGGTAGACTTTGAAGATGAGAAATTCAATCTTTGCGAGGGTGATACTTTGATTGTCATGGAAATTATTCGACTGCGTCTCGAGAGAACACTCTCAACTCGATCTTATTAATTAACCTACTTCGATCAACCTCATGAAAATCGTTATAATTGTTCCAATGATTGAAATACCAGTTCTTGAATCGTTTCACATGTTGGCAGTGAATAGGAATCTATGAAGCTCCGTGAATTTCACCAATTCATTCCGTTCTTTGGACCACTGTACTGTCGTAGCTTCCTGCACCAATGCAGAATTCCTGGGTTCCAGTTTTGTCCTATACGACTGTGAATTCTCGTAGAGTACCTTTTTCGGTGACCTCAATGATTTGGAACACATTTCTGTGGCGGTCGGACTAAAGGGCGTAAGTCCATTTGAATGAAAATCGAGAAAATTGCGTTTGAATGCTATCATCATAATACAGGAGAGTGGGCTTACGCCCTTTTACGAATGGAATTTTTTGCCAGCAATGCAACATTTTGGTCCGGAAGGAGTCTTAAGTGATGGAGATGATCCAGTGGAACATCGTGGATACCTTAACTCAAATTTTATGAAAATTGGACTTACGGCCTTTAGTCTGACCACCACAGATTTGAAACCAGGCCTCACAGAATAATTAAGCTCAAGAACAAGTTTACAATGCTTTATTGGGAAAAATTCTGTCGATTCAAAAATACATTGATGTAAACGTCATTGACAAATAATGAAGCATCGGACACTAACTACTTTCCGAATTTGAATTACCTATTTTTCCAAAAGGTTCTTGATTCGAATCTCAAAGAAAAACTCATTTTTTCCAACAGCTTTGGCACGTCACTTCTGTCGCTAAACAATATCATCAAAGTCTCAACCAAGAGGATAGTAACGCGCAATGAGCTCAAAGACGTAAGTTTTCACGATACACTGAAAAATGATACCTTCCCAGAAAAATGTTGTACTGTGCAAATATGATTTTCTCCTAAACTTGTACCTTTCAGCTTATTGATTTCGCAAACGAGCACAAAGACGAACTGGGCAGCGCCACAAGATCAGTTGAGCAGGCGATAGAACAGGCCGAAGCGAATATCCGATGGGTCGAGGCCAATCACGCCACTATTCACGACTGGCTCAAGAAAAAAACTTCGTGAATAGATCGATTTGTGAATACCCTGTGATCAACCTCTAAGCTTGAAGTCGCTGAATCTTGCAGCTGAACCTTATCGTTGGGAAGAAAACATTTGAGAGCAGATTGTAGTTTGCTCTGATGATTTTATTGTTGCGTATTTGCATTTTGAGATTCTTGATAGTAGGCATGTGATAATTGTAAATTTCGTTTTAAAAAAATCGCTCAAAGTCGATTATAAAATTGCATTCGGAATTTCAGGCAGGTCAAATTATGAGTTTCGGTGATCTGTTCATATATAGATGATTGCATTTTATGCAGACCCAGTGATGTTTTCCGGATATAGGGCCGCGAGTTGTAAACTCAAAGTTGGCACAATTTATGTTCTTCTGCAAAAAGGACCAAACTATACGTATTATTATGCTTTTTTGTAAACAGTGATTTGTCTATTTAACTCAACTATGTAATAGTTGATTTAATATTAAGTGAATGTTTAATCTGCATGTTTTGAAGATTGAGTATCAATCGAATGAATGTTATTGACTGAGTCAAGTTTTTACTAGGCTGTAAGCATGAAAATTGTCCTCGGAGCTATTTAGACTCTTCCGTCATGACCAGAGCTGATTTTTATTCCTTTTTTTCCATTATTTATGCATTTTATTAGTTTTTACATAAAATTTTCACGTATTGGTAATAAGATATATTGCTGGAATGTGATATTGGAGAAGCAGCTCAACTCGATCAGCGGGTTAATTTTTCAGTTGCCAATGGAAGGAAATGATTTCGTACTTACGTGTAAATAAATGTCATATACTGCTGAAATGTATTGAATATGTGATCCAAGAATTTTATCTAATGTTGAATGTTGTGTGAACAATTTGAGTATTATATTGAAGCATGTTACGTCGTATTATTACAAAAATTTAGCCAATGACTTTAAGAGGTTCAAGAAGCTCTTCTCATTCAAAAGAAGTACATCTTGAATGAGATGCAGCCTTCGTGTATTGATCATTGGAAAAAAGATGAGTGTATTTTGATAATGAGAGATGCATGTTTCTAGAAAATGATTGCGTCATTGTAATAAACAGTATATTTACCATTCACAATCTACTTCTTTAAGGCCCCGAATTCCATTTAAGGAGAGAGTACACTCTAATTTTCAAGTCTGGCCTCAAAATCATGGAGGGCTGAAGATCTGTATTGATATGTATTTTTCGAGCTGAAAACGATTGCTTAGTCGGTTTTTCGGGAAAAGAAAATTTTTGATCATATTTATTCTCTGGCTTGCACCCTTTCTGTCGGATCGCCAAACTCGTACGACATTTCGTTCAAAACTTTGAAAAGCACCCCCAAGAAGATCTACAGACCGATCCATTGAACTCTGTGGGACTATATGCATTTTTTTCGAATGAAAAATCTCAATTTCTTCGCTAAAACGTCTCAAAACTCAAGAAATGTCGATTAAATCAGGAAATTACAACCATACTTTTTCGCTTAGAACAAAATATTTCATTGAACTAGTAAACAAAAAATACAAAAGTCGGAAGTTTTTTTTCAAACAGATTGGACAAATCATATAATTTCCTGATCATATATTTTTTTCATTCTTGCTATTGTTCGTCCACGGTTTCGTTATAATTTTTTGACCTGAACAGAAAAATATTCTCGTGATATTTCGAGATAATCGATAATTCTCGAGTTCTGAGGTATTTTAGTGAGGAAATTTAGATTTTTGACCCAAAAAATGTATTTAGTTCCACAGAATTTGATGGATCAGCCCATAAATTGTGTTGAGGGTACTATTCAAAGTTTTGAACTGAAGGCGGTATAGGTTTGGCGATCCGAAAACGGGAGCGCAATAGACAGAGAATAAATATGGTCAAAAACTTTTTTTTTTTAATAACCGACTACGCAATTGTTTTTAGATCGAAAAAATACATATGAAGCCAGACCTTCAGCCCCCATGATTTTTCAGGCCAGACTTCAAAATTAGGGTATACCCTCCCCTTGAAGAGCGTGAGCGTACATGAATCAATACAGTCGTTCTAGTTTGAAATTCGATTTATTCAATCTTCTGCTCATACAATTTTTGCACAAAATAACAATTCATCGCCATAGGTTCCTTTTCTGTATAACTCGTTTTGCACAATATGAGATATGGTTCTGAACGTGACGCGCCTTTTTTATCATGTTTTGGTCGAGTTGATTCAAAAGATGGCGAAGTTTAGAGTTTTCGATTGTAAAAAGTATCTTTTGGTGTTCCTTCAGTGGAAATTTCTCATTTATATGGCTCAGCCACTGCACAGCAGTTTTAAGTCAAGTTTATTGAGAGGCTGTGGTAAAATTTTTCATCTCGGATTTGTTCTTCACCAAAATTGAGGAAAATGTGAACTGTTCAACGGTGTTGTGAGAAAAAGCAACGTAAAAACAGTCATAGACAGCACAAAAAGCACTCGTGATAATATTGGAGACAGAAATTCACCTCTTCAGAGACGGAGTACAATACACTTAGGCACACATACATTTGTGATGATAATGGAGATGATTGATGAACAAAGCCTGTTCTGGTTACATCACAGCGAGCTTCGATGGTCATGACTTTCACTTACTCGGTGTCGTAGTCGAAGCTGCAAGAAAACAAATTATAGAAAAAGCGCACATGTAATTCATCACAAACAGATATATTGATTAGTGAATCATTGCAAAATGGTTAGGCATGCAGGGATACTAAAACTTGAGTAGATGAGGGTTATGGGGTCATATGGGTTGGATTCATCTAAAGGGACACATCGCAATGCACAGTTTTTTCGATTTGTAACGACGGACTTGTTGAAATTTTCACCGAACTCTAGTCTCTTGTTCCTGGAGATGAGGAAATTTATCATACATTGTAGTGGAAGTAATTTGACGCATCTGTACGGTTGTAGAATTCAGGTGATAATTGGGCAAAAATATGAGCATTGAGATGAGTGCTCATGCGTTCGTCAATATCTACATGTTTATTAGATTCTTGTATATTCCTAGTTAGTTCAGTTTCACCAAATAATGAAATTACTCACATTTCCACTAGCTTAAAACTCATCATGGATAAATGCCAGCCAGTTTTCATTGCGAGGGTTACATTGAACAATTTAGTGGAAAAAAATTTCGTGGCCGTATACATATCTTGCAAACAATAGCAAGACGGATGAATTTGACGACTAAATAGGTACGGTACCTTCATCAGTGCAAAAAATCATGATAGTAAATTTATATCACAACTTTGCGGGAAAGGTTGCCGAAATGAAGAAAGAGGTTTTTGTATTACAAAGAATTAGTCTATCTCGTAGACCGTCTGTACCACACACTCAAACCGACTATCAATCCAACTACTATGACCGTGCATGCAGTAAGAATGATAATAACTTCCGTACTTGCAGAAAGTCCATCTCCGATACCTGGTTCCGGATCTGGTAATTTTTGTCCTGGATAGTTTTCCCTCAGCCATGATAATATCTTTACAGAAGAACGTTCGAACCATGCCATGTTTGAATTGACCTTCACCAATGCTTTCTGAAGAGTCTGTTTGATTTCATGTACACTCGTGGTTTTGACAAAGTTCCCAAACTGTTGTTGAAGATATCTGGTTAATTTTTTCGTTATGTAATCGTTACGTTCATAGAATATATTTACCTTGTCGTGTTCTTCTTTGGTCGAAATATGATTCGCCAAGTTCTTGAATAATGAGCCAACTTCATCCCAATTCCCGTATCTGCGAAGGCGTTTACAATGTAATTACTTCGTCAGATTCGAATTCGACGGTGAACTCGTTCGAACATGAATTTTTGAATCTTTTTTTTTTTTTAGCCTCTCCACATAAGGTCCGCGTCCTGGCAAGACGCTGCGACGAGAGGTTTTGACGCCCCTGATCGGAGACCTGTACACGCACAGAATTTTTCGATAAAAATTACCAGACTGGTAAAGGAAAAATTACCCTACATGCCGGCAATCGTGGGACGCGCCACCTAGGAGCGCCAATTTTTACGGGCATGTAGGGTAATTTTTCCCTGTACCAAGGAGATGGTTTCTGTCATGCCACTTGGCAGTGATATTCCTCTGTTCAATATTCAAGTCACCACGAGTAAAAATGAAGATGATTCAACAAATTTCAATTGGTTTTATCACTTTGTATGCATATTGACCTCGAATCGAAATCCAGGCATCTTCATCAGAACGAGTCAAATAATGTATTTCTATACCGAAGTTTTTTTGAGGTTACATGAGATGCTGAGCTGGCGGGCTCCGGCGCGGCGCGCGCAGGCGCACCCGCAGCCTTTTACGCTGGTACGGTAAAAATTACCCTACAAGTGCCCGCAAAATCTACTCAAATTCACCGCACTTTTTCACCAAATTCGATACAATTTTTGACCTGAAATAAAATTTACCTTACAGATAGGTAATTTTTCTCGACACTCATCCGCAATAAGTAGGCTGAAATGTCGGACGTCCCACGATTACCCTAACTGTGCCCGTGATTTTTATCGAAAAATTCTGTGCGTGTACAGATCACAAGAGTTATGGGATTATCTTAACTCACCGTTTATTTAATTTTTCAAGGTTCTTCTCAAAATATTCCATCGCAGTCGCCAAGCCAATTTGACTGTAGGAGTAAACTGATTTGAAAGCAGTGTCGAGATCCTGTTTACGTATGCCAGAGTCAGGATCGACAATGAGATCTAAATATCTGTAATCGATCAAACTTTTGAGTATTGTCGAGCATCTGATAAGGTTGAAAGGAATAGACTGTAGACCTTACTTTTGTAGGATTTTGCTATCCTTAGAACAACCAAGACTCTGCAGGAACATGATTTGATCTGTGGACAAAATTGCTTCCCCGTAATTTTTCCAGACTGCATCCCAATCTTGAATACTTCCGTGCTCAATGTGAGAACAATATACAGCTGATGCAATGTTTGGTGTAACCCTGGAATATAAATTTTGATTGTATGATTGAAAAAAAGTTGATCTCTCACAATAATTTTTATAAGAATTTTCATAACTGCCTCTTTCTCATGCAGATGGGCAATGAGAATACTGGAATATGTAAATAATTACTGCATCGTCACTGACAAAGTATAAATGAAATTGGCTCCATCATCAACTCAATCGAACGAATTTTAGATCAATGCAAAGGGTTTGACAGAAATTTTTGAGGCATTGTGAGTTATAGCTGAAGAAGAGATGAGGTGGGTGAATCTTTGGGGTCGTGAATCTTCGAACGATATAGGAATACTGACAAAAATTTTGGGCATATTCAAGAAATTGGTTAGCCACTGGTTCTGGTATTCATGTGTGTGTGTATTGGGATTCCAGGAGGACTCCTTCTGATACAGCCATCAACAGGCTTTTATGTGCATAGCGCGAGTATTTAGGATTTCCTTAGTAATCAGACGAATATTTAGTTTTTCAAAATTTATTGGTGTAGTTATGTGGGTATTGTTGGTCACGTGAGTCGCATTGCAGGTTTCTCATTCCGACTGAGAACATCGACCGACAAATTTCCCTTCTCAAAGGACGATTCGGAGCTGACCCGACCGGGATTCGAGCCCGCGCCGATTCAAGCGCACAAAGTTTCAGCCAATTCAGAGCTCAACACTTGGATGCTCAGGTTTCGAGTGTGATGTACAACCCTCACCCACCAAGCAGAGGTAGAAATGACATTTTGCGTTCTGATGGGAATGACTAGAGTCTGATATCCACCCCTCGCAAATATTCTGTTACCCAAAATTTTGTACAGGTTTCTTCATCTTTACCCGAGATAGAACTTATTGTCTGACGATTTCTATCGAGTCCTCCTTGTCAATTCAAAATTCTTCATATTCAAAAAACACCACATTCAGTTCTATCTGAATAACTTAACCCTTAGTTACCCTGGTGGTAGTATTTTGACACAACTCCCATTTGATTAGCATGGCGTTACGTAATACCAGGGTAATTAAGGGTTAAGGCAGTTTTCCAAAATATTTCCATTGGCTATCTACTTTGACTCTTCATACATTGTATGAAGGCGTTCAACTGTTATGTATGTCTGGAAATTGAGATTCTAATTGAAGATGGAATTAATTATCTCCTCACCCTTTCCGATCCAGAATAATCTTCGACTCTTTGGCACAGTCTTCGTATCCGTACTTGCAAGCATTAATAAGGATGATCTCTCTCAGTAACTGGTCCATGTGGCTATTCCTACTATTGCTCTCGTTGAACCCTATTTTTTTGTAAGGTTCTTCGACCAATGATCTCACGTAGTTGGCAAACAATTTTTCAATCTCTCCGTTACCTCTGACTCTCGATGCTACATAACCTATAGCTTTGAAAAATGACTGCCATGGCACGTAGTTGGTTTCTCTGGTCAAATACTGTGTTGCTCTCAAAGCTATCTCAAAATCGATGTATCCAGCTCTTGCTAGATTTAGCGAGTCATCGATAATCTGGGCACGATTTGGTACACTCAATTTGGTGAAGTGATCACTGTTCAAGAGTTTGACTAATCGTTCCCAATTACCCTTGTCATAGTTCACTCTATAGAAGCCAACCTCCTCGACATTGAGTAGGTACCAACTGTCGCCCACTGGCAAATCGATCTTCGTAGTAACGTTACCTAGCCACAATTTCGGGTCTGTACTGATGGAACTCAGAGCGCTCTCACTTGTGTATGTTATGGGAATCCAATAAGTCACATTTTTCACTTCTGGTGAGGGATTTAACGATGTTAGGAAGCGTTCCTGAAATGAAAATTTGCTTATCATCACGTAAATATTGTAGAAACTCATTATGAAATCCACAGTATGGCGAGTCAGAGGTAGATGATTATCAAACCTGAGTCAGGGTCACCGTATCTCCTACACGGGTGGCATTGACAACTGGGTAACCAGGCTGCGATAACCAACTTTCCATTATCGTCTTGGCATCAAGTGTCTTCGGAGGATTTCCCATAATACCCCAATAGTCTAGGCGAGCTTGGAATGCCTCGATCAGATGTTCCGGTCGTGCTGTACTGTACTTACGGGCATTCAGATAATTGTGCACTGCTTCAGAGAATACCCACCAACCGAAGCTTTTATAGAACATCCTTAGAACGCTACCAGCTGCAAGGATCGGGTGAAATTAGAGGACCGGATGATATGCTCACGGGAAATGTGGACAGTACATTGCAAATCAACGAATAGCTCCTTTGCAATATATCACTTGCAATATAACTTCTACGAACTGTATCAGAAAAGTAAAGAATTTCATAACTCGGAATCCAATAATTTTATGGAAGAGAGTCCCGAAAAGTGAGGAATAGGAGACTTGAATTCTCCGAAACTTTGATCATCTTATGTTTTGGGCCTCTATTTCTGTTGGAAACCATGAGTCATCGTTGATGACCATCACTTGAACATGACTTATCATCTACCGGAGATACCGAGACAAAATCATGAAATTTCACATGACCAAGGAAATCTCTTTAAATTAACGGATTTCTTCAGACAGCTTGTCCAAAATGAGTTATTATTAACTCTTGTCCAGATGAACCTGAGACGATTACGCACCTTTGTCGTAAGATATCGTATCAAACACATCTACTATCTGAGATGGAGTCAGCACTGTACTAGTGATAGCGTGTGATCTCGAAGAATCCGTCAACATTGCGTTATGCACTTCATTTGTTACAAATTGGTCCATCAGATGCCAGTCTGGTTTGATCTGTTATAATCCATGGATGTATGTAATATTACTCGAGCAATTATAGTGATATCGATATTTGACTGTTCAGAGGCAATACTGACCTTGTCACAGATGAAGCTTTGGAAAAAAGTTGCAAAGCCTTCGTTGAGCCATAAATAGTCCCACCAATCACAAGTAACCAAGTTCCCAAACCACATGTGAGATAACTCATGAGAAATAGTCAAAGCAGCCCATCTCAAGTTTTGCGCTGATATTGCCGATTCATCGTAAGCAAGGCCGTATTCCCTTAGGAAAAAAATGTTATGAAATATCTGAACATACCTTCAGGTGTAGAAAGTTAAAGAACTCTAATCCACAGTAGTTTCATACCGGAATGTGACCAAACCCCAGTTTTCCATAGCCTCTCCCTCCAGATCAGGTACAGCTACCATATTCATTTCTTCCAATGGATAAGGAATTAACGTGAAGTGATTGAGATGTTTCAGTGACTCATGACCAATCATGGAAGCCTCAGTTAGATACTTCTCCAGATCTTTCCTGCCCCATATGACAACATTAGATCCATTTACAGGTGCTTTAATGAAATCCGAGACAATAAATGCCAAGGTATATGTTGACATTTTCGGACTTGGTTTGTAATGATCCCAGACAACATCTCCACTATCAATGGAAGTGAATTACAACTTGATCAGTGCAATAAAAAATTATGATTTCTAAATGATAAATATGTCATACACTCTTTGTTCAACTGCTCGTGAACCCATGTTGGTGAGGGTAATATACCCCGTTGGTTTTGCAAGGTGGACGGTGAAGTTGGCTTTGAATGAGGGCTCGTCAAAGCATGGGAATGCGTGCCTTGCAAAAGTAGGCTCAAACTGCGTCGTTGCAAGCCACCTAGAAGAATATATAATATCGCGACATCATTGGGGTCTTTACTCATTCTGTTATCAAGTTTTTTTCCAAATCTTCCTTGTTTATGAATAAATCTGCCTGCACCTTTCAGAATATGGAATGAATTGGTCCAAATTGGGGCTTTAGACCAGCCTATAATTACATACAACTGCTTCATGGTAAGTTGAAGATCGAGAATATCCTTGGATGAACTATTGCCCGATTGGAAGGGAACCTGATCTTATCTTTGATATGCAGATGGTCGATTTGAAGGTGTGCAACACTTTTCCACTCCCAATACAATATTGATCCGTTGACCATACATCTCCAAAACATAACGTTGACTACACATGGGGTCGGACAGACCCTCATCCCGAAAAGTATCACTCATTCTCCTCATGAACCGATCTACAATGGCACATCAAAAATTGGTGGCTGATGATGCCACACATGATTTTATATTTGTAAAAGGCGAGTTTGAATGTTACAAGTGGTCAGGAGTCCAGGTGACTCCTAGTGGGTTTTTGAAGACATTTTAGGTTGATACGATTTTGAACTTCCGAAATAAAATCACAATCACTTATAAGAATAATTTGACTTCACCAACTTGAATGCGACAAACATCTCTTCAATTACCTTTTATTCCCCTTTTGATCCAAGTAGTAACTTTTGTAGAATCCGATAGTCTCATCTTCCAAAGTTCCTCCAAATTTGAATCTCAGTTGTAATGTACTCCCAGCAGTGAGTAGTTGTGCAAAATATATTTTCAACTTGTCCGTAGTGTTGTTGTGTTTATGATCACCCAAAATCTTGAAAGAGGTTGGAACCATGTCCAGCTTCACACTTGTCAGCTTCTTATGATGTAAAACAATTTGGAATGTGTTTTGAACAATTTTGACATCAATACTTGTGTTACCCGTGAATGAAAAGTTTTCAAAGTTTGGTTGAATGTAAATGTCATAACTTTGAGGCATGACAGATTTTGGAAGTCGATAGAGATCTGTTTGATTTTGATTGATCGAATCGTATTCATCCAACCATCTGAATATTTTAGAACCGTATGTTGAGTACCAAGTCATCTCGTAACTATCTCGTTTCAAGTACGACTGCAAAGATTCAGCAATAGTTGGCATATCTTCTGGTGCTCTCTTTACGATCTCTTTGAACTGCAATGTGAGAATTTCACGATAATATCTCTCAAGCAGTGATTTTTGTGCGCATATTTTGATGTAAAATTTACCTTTGCTTTCAGCGATGGCGTCGTCAATCGTAATCCTATGCCACTGAGAATGCTTTTTGTTGTACCATCTCCACCAAAGCTGGTCATTGAAAAAATAGTAAGAGTTGAAGGTGGTGCACGTACAAGAATTATGAACGTTCCAATTCAAAAATACGGTGAAAATATTAAGAGGCCACCGCAAATCATTGGAAACGATTTTCTCAACCTTCCAAAATTCTTGATCGATTTGAAAAAAGCATACTGTGGCTTGTACGATGAAATTCTTCAAAAATTTTCAAGAACACCATGGGTTTTCATCACAATAACAAGTTTGAATCACACGGCTGAATTAATACATTTAGAGTTAAATATAAGGCGCTCTTAAATAGAAAAAAAAAAAATAAATAAAAAAATATAAGGTGCTCAGATTTTGGGCAATGACAGACAAAGAAAGGATGAGACTGAGTGCGGAAATGACGGAGTATTTGAAGTACTACAGTGAAACTTCTCTATTCGGACACCTCCAAAACGCGGACGCCTCCATATCGTGGACAGTTCGCCTGTGACCGTCCAAGCTCCTATGTTTTTTCACAAATTCGCCTCTCTTTAAAGCGGACACTCTATAACCCGGACGTGGACAAAATTTTCTATTACATTCGCCTATAAGAGCACTTGTATAAGCATCTCTATCATCCGGACAGATGATGGCTTGATTCTGATATGAGTTTTTGAGTATAACGCACCGGTCATGCTGCAGAGAGTAACAATAATGATATCGTTATTTTTCAGGGGGATTTCAATCGTTCACTTGATCTTGATTATCTACAATCAATTTTGATCCAATTGACACCATTCATCTTCATAGAATCATTGAATAACTGACTCGACATTCTCAGGTAGCCCCTCTATAAAGCGGACACCTCTATAAGTCGGACACATTTTTTGCGACCGAAGGTGTCCGCCTTATAGAGGTTTCACTGTAGTTGAATGTTCAAATGAAAATGGAACTTCACTAATGAAATTCAAGCACTCACTACTCCCGCATTTGTATATAATTGTCGCTGATGAAATTCAAAGTTGTTTCAACTCCAACTGGCCCTTTGCTGACTATCTGTGAGAATACCTTGTCAGCATCTTGTAGCCTGACTTCTGTACCTTCGTGAGAAGCCAAGGATAAGAGTCTGAAAAGAAGTTGTGAGTGCTCAGGTACTTATCATTATAAGTTATATGATGAGTCTCTTTCGCAAATACTTTTTCACAATATCTGGTTTTTGTGAATGAGTTAGTGCTTCCATGATAGTTAGCTTCTCTGTAGCATTATCTGCCCCTTTGAACTTCTTCCATAGATACTTCCAATTCTCAAAACTGCCATACTTTACCGCGGTTGAGTAGACGATGCTGCGCTTATTTGGTGGAATACTAGGATAGAGAAAATTGTTGTGCTTACTATGAAGAATACTTTCACACTGAATTCCAGATGTGAATGAAGGAAGGGTAATTATGTCAGCAGACGCAGAGTTCTCAACACTCACCAGTTACCCTTGCGATGGTCTTCAAACAGCTTACGAGCTCGGATTATGCACTCTTCAAAACCCAGATCACATAACCATTCGAGTGCCATTTTTCGAAGAAGAAGTTTTGTGTGAGAATCATCCACAGCATCGTCAAACTTCAAATGATTGTACAGAGGCTCAAGCAAATGTATCACAAAGTTCTGGAATATTTGAATAACAATTTTCTCGTCACAAGAGGAACATTTGTACTTCATTGGGTTGTTGGCACGTTTCTTACCTTGAAATGACCATAAATTTCAGGTCGACCTGTGAAACGCTGGCGGAAATAGTTCAAATTTGCAAGAGCTGCTTTCCATGGTACAAGAGCCGTTTCATTGCGGAGATACAAAAAGGCTGAGAATACGAGGTCGTAGTCGACTAATCCCACCTTGGCCAAATTAAACATGTCGTCTATCAGAGATGCCCGATTCACCTCATGAATGATCGAGAATCCCTCGGAACGTAAAGTTGCAATTATACGTATCCACATCTTCTCATCATAGTTGACTCTGTAATAGCCTATTGGATGGTTGAGTTTTTAAAAAACTGCCGTCTGTTTCATTGAAAATTTTATCAATTCTGAAGATTGATAATGTTGGAAAACAGCGGATGATTGTGTTACATTTGTGATCACGCCAAGCAAATATTCGGCTCTACTCGTGCGATGTAAGCAACAAGTAAGGTGATCAATTTTTAAGAAGGAAATCCAATCTACTTACCAAGTTGTTGGATATTCAGAATGACCCAGTCATCGGGTTTTCTCTTGAATGAGACTTCTTTCACGTTCTCGTTCTCCATCCATATCACAGAGTCAACAGTATTGAAGTTGGGATTGCTCTTTGTTGCCCAGTTGATGGGTATGATCCACGTAGATTTGTCAGTTTCATTGGCCGGAGGTCTCAAATGAAATCTTGACTGAGACAGATGAACTTTTTCACTGTCATAAGAGAAGTTCACACTGAGAACGGGGAAGCCTGGTTGTGTGGTCCAACTGTTCATAACTTCCGCTACATCAAATTTTTCCTTTTTCTGACTCTTCATTTCGTCTTGGAAGGCTTTGAAAAGTAGTTCTGGCGCACCGGTCGAATGTTTGCTGCCATGACAAATGGGGAATCGTGAAAAAATTGAAGTGGTTATATTAATCAGAACTGAGTCATTCAGTTACCATGATTCCAAGTAGTTACTCAGAGCTTTGTAGAAGATTTCCTGACCAACCAATTTTTCCAGCATCCTGATCAGACTAGCAGCCTTGCCATACGAGATCGAATCAAAAATATCCTTTATCTCGACAGGACTGTAGACGTTGGCGGTTACCGAATGTGTGCTTTTTGATGCATCCTTTCCAAACGACATTTGTAAGTGGTCGACGACAAATTGGTTCTCCAAGTTCCAAGATGTTTCATTCTACGGACCATGTCATTTGCAAATAAATTGTTTTTGGAGAAGATCATAGACTCACAGCAAGTTTGACAAATAGAAGCTATTGAAGAGTTTCCTCTGACATGGGATAAATATTTTTCTCTTTCAACTTCTATTGATAAAACTTGGCAATCAGTTCGATTATAGCATAACATGATCCAAGGTGATCTCTTGAGTCCCCAAGGGTCTCAGTTCAGAGGACACCAGTCATGACAATTGGAATTCACGTCTTACTCTTGACTTATTCGTGGGGTACCCGAAATTTTCTGATAAAATTCAATCTCTCCCCTACGAAAAAATTCGACGGGCTCTTCCAGAATGTTGCTAACAATTTCGATGATGAACATACATGATCATGGAATGAATTCCACAAGTTACTTGCTGTCGCAATCATTTCATTAAAAAACGAGTCGGGTATACTTTTTTGCGTACCCGGTTGATGCGGTCAAATTAAGAGTATAAATAAGTCAAGTGAGCGCAACCCAGCGCTCCAGAGGATCGTACACATGACCTATTTGCAAACCTAAAGACGTGCATTGGGTCCCAAATGAGAAGTCCTATCGAATTTGCCCTGATAATTTTAAAATGTGATGGACCATCTTACCACGCTATGGGCATGATATTGGAAGTACCGAGCAAATCCTTCGCTGAGCCAAAGATAGTCCCACCACAGCGGGCTGACCAGATCTCCGAACCACTGATGGGTAATTTCATGTGAGATGACATTGCGGATGGACTGCTTCGAAGTTACAGGTGACATATACTCATGATCGTACAGTAGTGCAGTCTCTCTGTATGTTAACAAGCCCCAATTCTCCATCGCACCTGATTTGAAGTCTGGCAAAGCTACCATATCCATCTTTGGGAGCTCATAAGAAATGCTGAATTTCTCCTCAAAAGATGATACACTTGAGTTCATCACTTCAAGGGCGTATTTCAATTGCTTGTACTTCTTGGCCACTGGATTCCCCCATACACGATAGGAACGCTTGCCATTAGAGGATCCTTCAGATTCAAAGTCACTGACGACTATTGCTACCAAATAGGTCGACATCTTTGGTGTTGTTTGAAAGATCCAAGTGTCGCTGAAAAGAGATCCACATAAATCTACCACACTAACTATATTGTCCGGTAGGTGGATGGTGTTCCTTGAATGACATACTCAGATCCAGAGGCCACTCGTTCTTCGTTACTCATAACACTGAATCCCCTGGGAGCTTCAACACTTATATTGAAGGTTGCCTTCAAAGCAGGTTCGTCGAAACATGGGAAAACCATCCGGGCAGCTGTTGGCTCAAGTTGTGTTGCAGCGAGCCACCTGAATTTTGAATTGAATATTAGACGGATGCAGACCATATGCAGTGATGATACCAGTCAATTCTTCAGCGAGGAGCTTATTCGCAAGACCACGATTTCTGGTCATATTTTTCGATGTGCAAGGTGTCCAAAAAGTAACTTCTTTCCTTGTTCTTCAAAAACGTTCGGGAATTGCGAAAACAACCTGGAACTTATGTCCACTCGAGCTGAGTGGGCCATCCGATAATCATTCCAGTCGTGACCTCCGAGGTCATTCTCAAGGTCATGTGGAGGTCAACTCAATTCGTTCAAGAAAAAACAGCTATTCATGGCTTCGAATTCCAAAAGATCGTGAAAATATATGAAATTTTCGTCTGAAACTCCTCTTGATCCAATGTGACCTTAGCGAGATGGATGAAGATCAAAACTGATGGAAGGTAAACTCCATGGCTCCCAGAGGCATGAACATTGTTCATGATCAATTCGAGGATGAGGTAGTGACCTTGATTTTGACCTTGAAGTTCATCTACATGGTCATTCGAAGATCAACTCGACTATTCCAAACAAATTAAATCTCATCAACTTTGGAGTGACATTCAAGATGGCTTC
Source organism: Eretmocerus hayati (assembly GCA_029851415.1). NCBI lineage: Eukaryota > Metazoa > Arthropoda > Insecta > Hymenoptera > Aphelinidae > Eretmocerus > Eretmocerus hayati. The sequence continues at coordinate 10,054,637 of CM056741.1, forward strand.
CATAGTCAAAAATAAGGTTACTAGCTCGTATTGACTTCGACCAGAAGACAACTTTCAAATCAACATTTTCTCGACAAAACACTAATTGGAAGAACCATGGAGGTTACCTCCCACTGATATTGACCTCCATTCATCTCGCCAAGGTCATGTCGGATCGCAAAATATTTTTCGACGTTCTTTCAGAATCCAAGGACAAAGAGAGGGATTTCTATGTCGGAGGATCGAGTTGACCTCCAAATGACCATGGTGATGACTTTCGGAGTCAAAACAAAGTTCAGTTACTCCATCGCTTTAATCGTGAACGACTCATTACCCAAACATTGTTCGATATACTGCTTACTCTAGGACCTACGGCTCGACCTACGGAGGTCACTATCCATCGATATTGGCCTTCATCTATCTCAAAAAGGTCACCTTGTTTTGGGAAACGTTTCAATGGAAGTTTCATGAATTTTCACTTTTCTCAGGATCCGAAATCAAAAGTAGGTGTTTCCGTTGTAAGGATGGAGTTGACCTTCTAATAACCTTGGAAATGACTTTCACGGTCAGAAACAATAACAATATCGGACGCTTCCCTTCAAGTAAGGAAACATGTGTTCCGGGTTGTTGTGCGATTCCTAACCGTGTCTGAAACAACATGGGAGGACTCATTTTCGCACACTCTGTGAAGCTGAACTTTAAAATGCTCTAAAATGTCAGAATTTGTTGACAAACGCAAAAAAGGTCAAGCGTTTTCAAGCTTTCCCTGATTTGACGAGATACGCATGAATTCCTGAGAAAAGTTCAGGCTGTACACGGGATTAATTATTTACATACCTTGTTTCATTATTGATTGTATATGAGCTCCTGTAGAAACCTTTCATGCTTGTTGTCAAATTCCCTCTATAATGTATGAGAATAGAAATTTTTGTTCCTTCGGGAATCTGAGAACCCAGTCCGATTTTTAAGAAATGATAGGTTTCTTCGTATGTAATGTTTGTAACCACGAGATTCATTCTTTGATCGTCATCTAATCGAGAAACTTTCAATTGGTCATCAAAAACTGTCAGCTCATCTGCGTGCAAGGTAATCACATCTGTACTATTTACTACTTCAGCATTTATCCTCACTCTTCCTGTAAAATTGAATTTTCCTGGTTCGATGTATGGAGTAAGATGTATGGCATACGAAGTTGGTATCACATTTCCAGGTAGTCGATACGCTTTGGTATTTTCAAAACCGTCCCCATCTCTATCTGCTTTTATCCAATCAATTATACTCTTCGATTTACGCTTAAACCATTCGATATCATATCTTGCTATTTCCACAGCTTTCTCGACATTTTCCTTGATATCTTTCAAATCCGCGATCTTATTCATGATTTCTTGTACTTTATTCACAAATTTGTCGCAAGGGAAATTTTTCAAGATTTCAGTGATGATATTTTCTATTTTGCCATTATTCTTGTGACTGTCAAAATTAAGTAAAAGCTTGAGATACTGGAATTATACATCGAACGGATCAATACACTTACTATTCATGGATCTTTTCATAATTATTTTCTACGAATCCCAGCATAAATTGAGCATTCAGATAGCTTGATGAATGAGCTGCAGTGAATAGAGTTGAAATGTCCTGTTTCCGAATTCTGCTCTTCTCAAAACCCGCAAGAGCAGACAGAAGGTAGCTGAAATAATAGATTCTGTGAAGGTAATACATTATGAGACGAACTAATTATTCCAGATGATGTCCTAGCAACTGTGCATAGAATTGAGTTTCGTTGTCTGTGTTTTGACAATTTTCCTTTGACGGTGCTCTTTGTCATAAATTCCGTCATTCACAATTCAAGTGTCTCACTCTCATCAGTACTCTAACTCAGAGAATGAAATTTGCTTTCTGGGAACAATGCTTTGCTCTGCAAAGAACTACTTCAAGTAGATCATCCCTCCCCAAAGTAATATTTTGTTCGATCGCTTGTTGCACTGGAAATACTACGTTAGCATCCGTAAGTTTCATGAATTTGTAAAACAATGAATCATTCTCATTGCTGAGATGATTCAATGTTTCTTGAAGTAGTCGTACCCCCATATTGTGATTGACATTGTTTATAATTTTGAATCATTCTTCCAAAAATTTCATGAAACAAGCGATGAAGCTGTGAGGGACTATGGAATACTGTGCCAGAGCAGACACTTTTTTGATCGTGTATTTAAGAGAGATCATACTTGCGAAGAATAGTTGTATTTGTGGAGCAACCAAGCGCCGTCAAAATAGTTCCTTGTTCAGCAGCAACATCTAATTTCAGGTATTGCCTCCACAAAAATTCCCAGTCACTCGGAGTACCATATTTCAAACCTGTGCAATAGACAGTTAATCTCCTATTTTTGGGGACTCTGTATTCCAAGAAATTGTTCAGATTATTCTGAGATTCCAAGTCAAGAGAAGGAAAAGTTGTATGATATGTACTAACGGTATCTGATTATTTTTCCAATCAGCAAATTGTTGCTGAGCTCTGTAAATGCATTCAGGGTGATCGACTTTGCATGCCTGGTCAATTATTTCTCGGCGTAAAAGGATTTTTAATTGGTCATCATCTTTATCATCGATAAAACTGAGCTTCTTGTACGTTTTGCTAAGGAGAGATCTCATAAACTCCTGAAAAGCCAAACCATGCGCGATTTGAAAATTTCATCACTGATAAGCTGATTATTTCTGTAACATTCATCCAGATATGGCTAACTGGTCCAGATACTTACTTTAAATGTCCTATCACCTTGACTAGTACTGAATATTTTCCTCAAATAATCCAACCCTTTCAAAGCAGACTTGAATGGTAGATAATCTGTCTCATTTCGGAGGTATGAAACGGCTGTCAAGGCTAGTTTATAGTCCACGAGCTCAGCTCTAGCGAGACTCAGAAGATCATCGAGTATAGCTGCACGATTTACAACGTGAATTTTCTCATGCTCGCCACTGGTTAAGACCTTGATTATTTTATCCCAAGATGAGCGATCGTAGTTAACTCTGTAGTATCCTAAAAATCAACATGAATCAAAATTATTCGCACGATGGTGCGTCTGTTAAGCTTAAAATATTCACCAGCAGATTGAACATTGAGAATGAACCAATCGTCATTTTTGAATGAATTATCGACCTCTACTTTGGCATCTTCGAACCAGTACTGGGGTTTTGTTGAATCGTCTGTGTTTTGACTAGACGATCTGAAAGTTATGGGTATCATCCAAATCGTGCTTGAAGATGTTTTATTTGGCTTGCGGAGGAAGAATCTCTCTTGTTCTAGGATGATTTTGTCACCTTTGATCGTAACGTTTACGTATGGATAGCCTGGCTCTTCTGTCCAATTTTTCATGATGGCAGAGACGAGCAAACCAGAATTTGGATTCTTTTTATCAATAACCTTCTGGAAAGCTGACCATAGTTGTGTTGGTGTGGCTGAGCCGTATTTGCTGGAATATGATTTGGATAGTATTGATTGAAAGGTTAAACAAGGTGCTCGTGAGTTACCAATCTTACGGTTATACGATTCCTTGATCAAATCTAGAACCCTTTTCACAACAACTATTCAGAATCCGTCGAGATATTGTACACATGACGAGATTATGGGCCTAGACAAAGCTATGAAAATAGTTGAATATTATACTTTGCTCTTGTATCTCACATGTGATTGAGTTGGAATGGATAATATACATCATTCTTCAGGGTTCCCTTCTCAGTTATCGAAGTTTTTCCATTGTCCGTACTTGTTTTTTCAGTTGTTGGGATAACATAACCCAGTATAAATGTTCAACGGTTCATCGGTACAACTCCATCAAGGGGACACTCAAATCTGAAAGGGCATGTTTCACAAGTAGTGACAATACAGAGAGCTCAACCAGTCCCATGTTACTCATACGAACAGGTGGATAATGTATTTCCAAAAATTCTACTTTCGTAAGTGATGGAAAATATCATCCATCGGACCAACCTCGATGAATAGCTCGAGATCTGATCTGAATGTAAAATATTGGTCTTGGATATCGAAAAATGAGTACGGCTATTGGAGAATATTCATTCATGGGGAAATTTTCACTCTCTCCTGAAATCTGTCAAATATATATCAAAATGTTTGATCAGAATTTTTCCCTGTTTCGTAGCCTGCCAAAATCTCACGCTTCCAAATAAGAGACGGAATTATAAAAGAATTAACATAAATTTGAACGATTTCATGATTGCGAGTCAGAGGTTGTTGTCTGTTTTACAAATAAGTGGTTCAGACGAATTCAACACTAAAATTCGATGGTGGTAAGATCTCATACTCAAGTTGGATGATAATCAATTATATTCAGTATGTGATTGCAATACTTTGAATGAGAATTGTAGAAGACTCACTTATCTTTCAGATAGAGTCTCAAAGCCCCATAAAATACGTCAGTGCCAAACGCATGTTCCATCATCCTTATGATACTTCCTCCCTTTGCGTAGGTTATGGTTCCACCAGATTTGCCAATCAATTGTTGAGTACTTGCCCTCCTCGTCATAGGCACAGAGTCTTCATTTCCATCTGCTTCCAGAGCCGCTTGATGTTCCTCAACGACGAATTGTTTATCCATTCTCCAATTTTTCTCGACCTGATCGATCATTGTGGAGGATATGCCAAAATCTTACCATACACTTTCACTCTTACAATGTGGCACATTATTCTTATATCATATGCTCATTCAGTATGGAAACTTTAGTACTTGGTTATCAAGCCACGATGAGATGAATTACACTTTGGTAGGATTCATCGTACAGGTAAAACAGTTTTCGATGAGATTTCCGATTCTATGATTGTATGAGGAATTGATAATCCAGGATTCCTGAATAGAAATTTCATTTTGAGAGCCTAAGGATTGCTTTGATATTTTTGAAAGTAAAACATGTCATCGATCCATAGCAAATTGATGAGATAGAATTTGAACACTGTGTAAGAGTAAGCTGCTACTAATAGAGTTTCGTGAATCCATGGTACGTGAACATTTGGGTAATAACATCTATTCCCCTTAGAGAAGTAATTCCACGCGAAACAGACTTACGAAAGAGGGTCATGTCTCAGATTATTTTCTTGGCTTCTCCATTCGATTCTATGATACAATATATGAATTTTCCACCTTTAAGAGAAACCCATAGAGATTTTCCAGGTATCTGGGGCACATTTCAATTTATTCTTTCCAATCATCTCCAACGACAAAATTTGGGTTTTTTTTCAATAAGACTAGAACTCTAAGACGCGCGCGTTGCGCGCGGATGGTTACGATGGCTTGAAATTCTGGAACATACGGAAAAAGCTATTGTGTTTGAAAAAAAAAAAAATTATGCAGGTATATATGGTACCAGAAAGGAGCAAATATGAAATAGTATAAAAATATGGAATGGAAATGTCATTCATCTATATGTTTATCCATCTAACATGCCTCGAAATCGAAATTAATGGATTGCCGATTCAAAAATTCACGACTGTCTGAGGGATTTTTCGAATAATCTCAAAAAGCTTTTCAATCTACAGAGTGCGCGCGCTGCGCGCGCATGGTTCAACCACTCATATGGTGTGGGGTCAAAAAACTATCCAGTTTTTATAAAACATCATCGAAGGTGGCCATCAAGGAACGAAGATCATTTTGAGAACTGGAGAATTGAGCTTATCTCCAAAATCAATGATTTGAATCCATGCAACGCTTGCGCATGAAAATTTCAATTTTCACGTGAAATGTGTGGGTTTCCAATTCGATTGAGATTTTCAAAGGTTTTTCCTCATTTTCGGATGGAGACATGTTTCTCTCCTTCTCCTTCTTCTCCTCTAAGTCGGCTATAGAAGAGAAGGAGGAAAGTTTTTTCAAGGATATGCACAAATATCAGCCAATCAGCCTTTGTGAAGCGAAAATTTCTTGAATGCTTCTGTAGACATTTTTTTTTAGTCCACAAATGAAAAATTTTTGATCGATCATTTGAAATTCAACTGATCATCATCCAGAAATGAGAAAGTTATTGAACCTCCTACAATTTGAAAGAATACATGATTCACAAATAAGAAATTCCCCGATCCATTCGGTCCAATTCAGTGTCATCCACCAACTGAAGAGTTGTTTTACGCATCAGAACTTGAAGAATTATATTCACAAATTGGAAACTTTTTTCAAAATTATGTAAGGATATTCAACATTCACAAACAGAATTTTAGTTTATCTACCTCAATCACAAAATTTTATACATGTAATTTAAGAATTATGTTGAAACATTCATTAAGAACGAAAAAAATTCTAGTTAATCTACCCCATCAAAAAACAGTATGGATGCAACTATTAAGTTTGTATGGATTATTTTGAGAATTTGAATAAGCGTTCCTGAGATCTTTCCGATCGTTGAAGAAAGATGAAATCAGAAAATAAATCTTCAAATGTTACCATTAACCTCATTATTACACGGGATATCCGATATTCCTGTTGTCGGTCAAGCAGCAATCTACTTTCCTATCACTCATTTAGCGAGCGAATCGCGATCCGATTAATTCAAGCAGGTGTAATAAAACCCGATATGATGCGCAGGCGCGACCGATCACCTGCTCAATGTTGACAACGAAGCAGACAGAACTGGACAGAACGCTACAGTGCATGAGTTCAGATGCTTGAAACTCATCATTACTCTTCTTTCGATAAATTGGAAATAATCAACAGATATAATAAATCGGCTATGTAGATTGCATGATTGAATACTTTCAACTATATTAATCTACCTATGAATACATTCAAATAATACAATGTCATTAATCCACAGCAACACGCGTTGAGACGACTCGTAAAAAGCGCGCGAAATCTCGATCGGAACGCCTCGAAACTCGAATATCGAAGTTATCCATTAATAATATAAGACTAGAACTCTAAGACGCGCGCGTTGCGCGCGGATGGTTACGATGGCTTGAAATTCTGGAACATACGGAAAAAGCTATTGTGTTTGAAAAAAAAAAAATTATGCAGGTATATATGGTACCAGAAAGGAGCAAATATGAAATAGTATAAAAATATGGAATGGAAATGTCATTCATCTATATGTTTATCCATCTAACATGCCTCGAAATCGAAATTCATGGATTGCTGATTCAAAAATTCACGATTGTCTGAGGGATTTTTCGAAAAATCTCAAAAAGCTATTCAATCTACGAAGTGCGCGCGCTGCGCGCGCATGGTTCAACCACCCGTATGGTGTGGGGTCAAAAAACTATCCAGATTCTATAAAACATCATCGAGGGTGGCCATCAAGAAACGAAGATCATTTTGAGAACTGGAGAATTGAGCTCAACTCCAAAATCAATGATTTGAATTCATGCAACGCTTGCGCATGAAAATCTCAATTTTCACGTGAAATGTGTGGGTTTCCAATTCGATTGAGATTTTCAAAGGTTTTTACTCATTTTCGGATGGAGACATGTTTCTCTCCTTCTCCTTCTTCTCCTCTAAGTCGGCTATGGAAGAGAAGGAGGAAAATTTTTTCAAGGATATGCACAAAGATCAGCCAATCAGCCTTTGTAAAGCGAGGATATCTTGAATGCTTCTGTAGAAATTTTTTTTAGTCCACAAATGAAAAATTTTCGATTAATTGAAATTCAATTGATCATCATCCAGAAATGAGAAAGTTATTGAACCTCCTACAATTTGAGAAAATACATTATTCACAAATAAAAAATTCCTCAATCCATTCGGTCCAATTCAGTGTCATCCACCAACTGAAGAGTTGTTTTACGCATTAGAACTTGAAGAATTATATTCACAAACTGAAAAGTTTTTTAAAAATTATGTAAGGATATTCAACATTCACAAAGAGAATTTTAGTTGATCTACCTCAATCACAAAATTTTATACATGTAATTTAAGAATTATGTTGAAACATTCATGAAAAACGAAAAAAATTCTAGTTAATCTACCCCATCAAAAAACGGTATGGATGCAACTATTAAGTTTGTATGGATCATTTTGACAATTTAAATAAGCGTTCCTGAGATCTTTCCGATCGTTGAAGAAAGATGAAATCAGAAAATAAATCTTCAAATGTTACCATTAACCTCGTTATTACACGGGATATCCGTTATTCCTGTTGTCGGTCAAGCAGAAATCTACTTTCCTATCACTCGTTTAGCGAGCGAATCGCGATCCGATTAATTCAAGCAGGTGAAATAAAACCCGATATGATGCGCAGGCGCGACCGATCACCTGCTCAATGTTGACAACGAAGCAGATAGAACTGGACAGAACGCTACAGTGCATGAGTTCAGATGCTTGAAACTCATCATTACTTTTCTTTCGATAAATTGGAAATAATCAACAGATATAATAAATCGGCTATGTAGATCGCATGATTGAATACTTTCAACTATATTGATCTACCTATGAATACATTCGAATAATACAATGTCATTAATCTACAGCAACATACATTGAGACGACTCGTAAGTGGCGCGCGAAATCTCGATCGGAACGCCTCGAATCTCGAATATCGAAGTTATCCATTAATAATATAAGATTCATATTTCTCGAATCACATGGAAGATGCGGAGATGCGGTTTGTGGCATTTGAAAGGTCTTGAAAAAATCTATCGAAATCAATCTTGCAAAATTGATTTTTTGAGAAAAAAAATTGATTTTGAGGTTATAGGCGGCTTTAGTGGGCAAGAGAATGAAAAATACGAAAATATTCATTTTTTAATAAAGCAATACTTCATTCCTTGAAGAATTGGTATTTGGTGTAAAATATGGTGTTCTTTCAGAAAAAAGTGGTCCTGAACATTTTATTTGCGTCCTAAGGCCTGTTTTTGCTATTTTCTGCAAATCTATTCTCTAGGCGATTGAGAATCGTCTGTTTTCTGCATATGCGCAGGAATATGGATTCATGAAACCAATTCCATTGAGAAGCCAAGAAAATTCCTTGAAAATAACCACCTTACGAACTCAATTTCATCAACTGAGACCGGAGCTGCAACGTGTGGAAGATGAACCCCCAGCTCGGGTGCGAAGTGCGAATTTCCTCCATCACTCCCTCCGGCACCCCCGACATACCTACCTCCTGAGATCCAGTGGTCTTCTGGACGTGTGGCTCTGGTCCAGATGTATAGAATCGATTTCGATAAGTGGTCATTCTGAAGGAAATTTTCTTTGCTTTTCAATGAAATTGATTTGCGGAATCCGAATTCCTGCGCATGCGCAGGAACAGATTTTCAATCGCCTAGAAAATAGATTTGCAGAAAATAGCAAAAACAGGCCTTAGAACGCAAGAAAATGTTCGGGACCCACTTTTTCTGGAAGAACACAAATTTTTTACACCACGTATGGAATTTTCGAGGATTAAAAAAATGGCTTTCTGAGAAATTAACATTTTTGTACTTTTTATTCTCTTATCCACTAAAGCTGCCCATAACCTCAAAATCAATTTCGCAATATTGATTTGACTGGGGGTTTTCCAAGACCTTTTAAATGCCGCAAACCACATCCTTTTATCTCTCATGTGATTCGAGGAATATGAATTTTATTGAAAAAAGGACCCAGATTTTGTTGTTGGAGATGATTGAAAAAAATGAATTAAAATGTGCCCCAGATAGCTGAAAATTTTCATGGGGTTCCATGGTTGTTGAAAAGTTCATGTTCTGTACCATAGGAATGAATGGAGGAGCCAATAGAACAATCTGAGACACGACACTTTTTCGTAGATTTGTTTCGCGTGGAATTACTCATAGGTTAGCCCATGAAAGAAGACTTCTGCTGAAAAACTAAGAACGTTATTTTTTTGACTAGGTATACCGAAGCCAAAAATCTATAATGTCGCTGTCCTAAAATATCTCATTTTGATAATTTGGCCATTGAACATGACACACATTCTACATTTCAACGGGGAATCGTGCTTGCATGATCTAAATTGAGAGTCCACACACATAATTCTAGAGTTGAAGTCCCTGATTGTTAACGGCACATGAGTTCAATGAAATCTCATACGCATGCAATGAAATACCAGTACATTTTTGTAATGGATTATCAAAGCATTGAATGGTCTTACATACGATGTACACAGTATTGTCTTACCTCATTGGTAGCCATGTACTCAAAAAATGTTGCGAATCCCTCGCTGAGCCACATACAACTCCACCACTCGGGTGTAACCAAGTTGCCAAACCACATGTGTGAGACTTCATGAACAATGACAGAAGCCACTCGTTGTTTGTTTGCATTTGACGACACATTCTCATGGTAGAGAAGGTTTCCTTCTCGGTAAGTAACGAGACCCCAATTTTCCATTGCTCCAGCAGCGAAGTCCGGTATGGCTACCATATCGAGTTTCGGAAGCTGATATTCCTCGTCAAATTTGGTCTCCAGAAATTTGACGGCAGATTGACCTATCCCAAGGCCATATTCACCCTGATTTACAACATCGTGACGAGACCATACCCTCATTGCCGGTGTAGCCGTTGAGTTGGAATTTTCGAAGGACTCGAAGTCCGATATGACGAAAGCCACCAAGTAAGTCGACATTTTTACCGTGGACTGAAATCGACACCATATATTGCCACTGTGAAGGAAAAATCCGTGATTTTCCGGGTTGTGATTACTCGTGTTGTGGTGAATTCCAATTCATGACACACTTTTCACAACGTGATGAAACAAAACTAAGCGACAAGATATGTCATCAACATTTTCGGAGGAGTAATGTGTGTCATGATCAACTGAAAAGTAATGATTTTTCGCCAAAATCCGATCAAAAATGCGACAAAATATACAGTACCTAATTGAACAAACGGGGAACAAATGCGCCAGAGAAGATAGGTTTTTAAAACTTGAATTTTTCGAGCATCGATGTTTCGAACCATTAATGTTTACTTGCAAGAAATTGATATTTCAAAAGCCACGGTCATTTCAGAATGCTGCACGATTTCCAAATCTATAGGAGAACCACTTTGTTGATCTTCATAATGCATTCGTGAAAAGAGAAAAAACAGCAATACGAAGTTGCTAGTATTAAAATTTTGACTTTCAACTCACCCTGTTATCTCAAAAGGCATATTACCCAGACACTTGTACCCACTCGGAACTTTGATACTAATGTTAAACGTAGCTTTCAGAGCAGGTTCGTCAAAACATGGGAAAGCGTGTCTTGTATGGACATCGTTGAATTGAGTAGCTGCAAGCCATCTAAGGATTCGTATATGAGTTATGATCTTGATTTATGGAATTGTAAATTCCAGAAAGTCTTACTCACTTCTGACTTCCATCCTTTTCAAAGTACGAACTTCTGTAGAATCCAATGTTATCATCTCGCAGGATTCCATCGAAACCTAAATTAACATTGATCACACTAGATACGACCAAAGGCTTGCTCATTACGATTGAAAACTTTTGTGTTGTTATATTGTAATTGCTGGTGACAACCTGTAGCGCCTCACTCTTGGGATAGGTTTGAAAAACACTCGATACCGTCGTGTTTATCTGGCCTTTGTGCAAAACTATTTCTCTAGTTTCTTTGATGACTTTGATTCGTATCCTGACTGAGCCAGAATATTTGAAATCCTCTAAACTGATGGAATTGTACTTTATATCGTAGGATTCGGGAATTAATGAATCGGGCAATCGGAATTCGTCATTGATTGACAAAAAATGTTGGTCTTGATTTGCATCTTTTATGCCAGTTGGTACATCCACAACAGCTACCTGGCATGTCTGGATTCTGAACAATGTCAACAGCACAAGTAGTACGCCCAGTCTTTCTTCGCATCGAACCATGATGATATCTACCCAAGAAAATGGTACAATAACAATTCTTCAAATCACTCAAACATTTTTGCCATGATCAAATGTACTCAAATTATGCTTATAGAGCTAAGCACCACTAGACTGTCAAATCTCGGATCGACAATGATGGGTACATGAAAGATTCAAAAATCATCAAAATCCTTCGATGCAACTTCGTATTCAAACGAAGCTCAAAGGTGCATATGCTCAAAAATATGATACATTCAATCGAGTATGTGTGAAAACCAGTTCATAAACTGGTATTTAAACGGCATTGCTTGTACAGCCAAACATCTCACATTGATACCAGAAAATTCAGAAATCAACTTTGAATTCAGAGCAGAAAAATCGTCACAGCCAGTATGTTCTCAATGTTCCCAAGGAACTCACAACCTTCAAATTATCTTTTTTCGCAATGAATTTTTCCTGTACTAATATCATTCGCTAAGCTTTCCGATTAGTGTCTCATCTCATATAATGATTCTATTGGGATAATCCCGATGACATCATTAAACGACAAGATGACTTTACTACTCGAATTATCCGTAACTTCGTTGCACTAAAACTAAAAATCTATCATTCACGCAACTGAGCAATAATCAGTATACAAAGTATTTCAGGTCTGGCGATATTCTCACCACTTATCTTATCACGGCACTCTATTCTGAAAAAAACTGCACACACTGCGAATGAAGTCTAAAGTTAACATAAATGCTCCATTAGTAATCGATGCAATTATTGGAGATTCCCTATATAACTGATCAATAAAATCAAATTCTATGACCAGAATATTTATTTCATCGATCTTACACTATCATGGCGATCACACTGATGGCGAGTCAGAGTATGAAACCAAAGCGCGCAGATTTCATATGAATACGATTATGAAAAATGGCACTATCTCATGGAATGCATTATTGTAATACATATCTGCTCGATTGATAATGAAAGCGTTCATCCGTGCATTGCACTTGAGGCTGAGAGGCTTCACAATATCCCACAAAAGTAATCTAGCCTATTAGGTATTTTTCTCACCGCAAGGTCTTCCCCTTCCAAAGTGACCAAACTCCGACCAGATTACTCTTTTTTTTACAAACGAATGATGAACGGCATGGCTTAATCGGTCCTTGTTTTTGAGCCACCACGGTTACAAAAAAAGTTCTCGCTTATATTACAGGAATCTTACGCAAGTTTTGTATGCGATAAAGCTCATAAACAGGCAAATTGCGATTAGCAAATTCTTTCATTCAGAGACTGTGGATTCTTGAGTTTTGAATCGAGTGTACGCGTAAAATTTTTCTGGCTCTGCAAAAACATAGGGAAATGGTGAATGCACCCTACCTCAGGCAAGCGTACGGTTTGTATGATATATCGATCAGTATTTTATTCATGAATCACGGTACCTTTTTTGGCTTTTTTAAATTTATGAGAAAGAAGAAGTTCCAGAATTAGCATAGCAATTTCCCCCTTGTTACGGTTCGACAACTTTCGAAAATAGACCCAACAACTCCTGTTATCCGGCAATGGTCATTTACCACAACAATAAGAGTATCGTCGATTGGATCCCCTAGAATTCACCAATGAGCCATACGAGTCATGTGAAAGCCGTGGTGAAGGGTTGATCATTGTACAAACCATCGAAACTTATTCTTCAACAGGTTAGTTACACCCATTTTCATCACATTAAAAGACTTATTTTCTTCAGCAAACCTCATTTCTCTTGGCTCAGCTTTGAGTTGAGAAGAAGACAAGTTTTTTCCACTCATGAGTCGAAATTCTGAGTGAAATACTTTAATTTTCAAAGGCTAATTCCACTCTAATCGTCAATTTCAATTGTGACTTCGCGAGTATTCCTGTGAATCGAATGACGATCGAGTAGCCGCTACACACAACCTTCTATTATTCATAAAAAAGCAACGTCTCGACAAGCACTTGGATTTCGAAGAATTTGGTTAAGGTTCAAGACTTCTAAATAAGGTAAGTGTGCCTAATATGCCCCCACTCAAGTTCTCGAATGTACGAACCCGCAGACCTTGCCGCGCCTTTTTTATATGTTTGTTACGTGAAATATGAGGAAATCCACGTTCTGGACCGATCCTAAATGACACGCGCATTTCTTAAAACGAAAAACGTGTTTCTTGATACTTTTGACTTCCTTTTTGTTAGTTACTAAAAGTTATGTCAAACAATACTGGTTCAACCAATCTCAACGTACCTTAGCTCATAACTTCAAGATGCTCTTTACAAAATTGCAAGATTCGATTTCTAGTCGATTCTACGCCCACATTACTAAAAAAAGTGCAGTGTTTTTAACATGCCCCATCCCTTTTTCCGCATTTAGAGGGCTTTGCGCAATGCCGCAAGTACTTTTAGGCCTTTTTTGTCGAGATCACATTATTTTAAGGTGTATTCAGCAATATCGAGCAGGACAGGGCCTTCAAAATGCACCAGATCTCGCAAAATATGCTGAAAATCGATTTTCATGTTGATTTTGAGGTTATGTGCACTCTTAATCATCTACGGTGTGCCCCTGGCGGGGATGAGTTTAACAATACAAATCGTCACGAATTTAATCTGATTTCGAGCGAAATCGGATCAGCTGGCCGTTTCGAGTGATCGCCAAGTTAAGAATTCCCCATACATTGCTCATGGAGAAAGTCAGTGACTCCTCGTTTTCTTTTGTCCTTCGCGGTTTTCTCGCAAATACTCAGAAGAGGTGGGTGATAGCGAAGAATGTCAAGAATACTTTCTTATAGATTTTCTGAAAATCTACAAGATGATGTCGGTAGATTCATCACAAAGCTCAAGAGGATTGCAGTGTCATGTAAAAGGCCCGACTTTTTTGCAAGAAACCTCGTGCTTTCTGCTAATTCTCTACAATTTTCTTCAATTCGACCAAAAAGCCTAAGTTTCTCGATGAATCTAACTCCAGCATCTTGTAGATCTTCAAAAAATCGATGAAAAAGTACTCGTGACATGTTTTGCTATAACCACGGTCGTATAAACAGGTCTGGAAACTCCTGCATAAGGAAGTGGTCCTCTTACTGGGGCGAGGCGTAATGCCTATTTTCACCAGCGCGAGCATGGCGTTGCGATCGAGTAGTGCATTGTTTACATCCAAATGTAAACAAACCCTCGAATAACCCTTATTTTAAAGAGTGACTTTTTAAATCCCAGAATCTAGGTATATCGCATGCTATTTTGAGAAAGGATCACGAAGCACACCGACATTTTTTGCATAAGCAAACGTATGAGTACGAGGTTCTAAAACTAGAAGAATCGATAAAACTCTTATACGGCATCTTAATCGCTGGTAAATAGATAACGGGAGCTTAGAACACTCTAATTTGAAGCAAATTTTCTTCGCTAGCCTGAACTTATTACATCCGTTGTATTCAACTACTAAGAATCTCTGTGCTCCTGCTCCTAAGCATCGATCACGCACTCTTATTTGATTTGCTCTGCTTGGAAAATACAGCTTTTGTTGCATGTTTGGCATCGGGGAAATTTTAGGCTCTGGATATGCCGAGAGCTTTTATAATTAAAATAGATCGGCAACGTACTCTGTTTCCATATCCGCCCGTACTCTCCGAGATTGAATATTATGCAATTTAAAATAATCAATCACAATGGATAATGCTATATTATTGTTTACAATCGGCAATCAAATCAAAACAACTCACTACTCGATCGTACCGCCACAGACGAAAGTGACGGGTAGGGAAAACTTTTGGGCCCGGATAAGAGAGCCAAGTCTGCAATGGGAGTTTCCAGACCTATTTATACGACCGTGGCTATAACCCACCTCTTGTGAGTATTTGCGAGAAAACTGTGAAGATGCGAAGAAAACAAAGAACTGTCCAATTTCCCTCATAAATAGGAATGTATGAGGAACTCTCAGTTTGAATTTCGACCGGAATGGCGAGCTGATACGATTCCGCTCGAAATCAGGTTGAATTTGTGACGATTTTTACGAAAACACCCCTTTTCTAGCTTATGTTGCCATTTTTGTCGAACTTATCCTGGCCAGGGGCATGGAGAAATTCGGCAACTCTTCGTTTTCTTCACATCTCAGCGGTTTTTTTTGCAAATACTCGGGAGAAATGAGTCATAGCATAACATGTGATGGCTATTTTTCTATAGATTTTTCAAAAATCTATGAGATGACGTAGTTAGATTGGTCGAGAAACTCAGGCTTCCTTGATCGTGTTGAAGAAAATAGTAGAGAATTAGCAAAAAGCGCAGGGTTTTTTCATGAAAAACTCGAGCTTTTGTACATGATACTGCAATCTTCTTGAGTTTTGTGATGAACCCACCTACATCATCTTGTAGATCTTTGAAAAATCTGTAAAAACGTGTTCACAACATTTTTTACTATCGCTCACCTCTTCTGAGTATTTGCGAGAAAACCGCGAGGAAGCGAAGAAAACGAGGAGTCGCTGAATTTCTCCATGAGCGATGAATGGGAAATTCTTAGTTTGACAATCACTCGAAACGGCGAGCTGATCCGATTTCGCTCAAAATCAGGTTCGATTCGTGACGATTCGTACAAAAACACCTCTTTTTCAGTTTTTGTTGTCATTTTCGTTAAACTCATCTCCGCCAGGGGCACACCGTGCATCGAGAATACCTCAAATTATGACGATTCATCCATTCAATACTTAAATGTTATGCTTCGGAACCGACATTGCTTTTCCAGAGCTTCAGAACCGCGAAATGATTATGGGGGCATATTAGGAACACGTTGTCAAAAACTCGCAAAAAATCTATTCCTGCAAAACTCAAGATAGTTCGGTCCAATGCCTTGAAATCTAACGCACTCTAGCTCATTTTGAAGGTCTTAAAATTATCTTCAAAACGAGTGAGGATACGTTGAATGATATCGAGATGAGCCAAAACCACGAGCAAAACAAAAGTAGAGGGGGTATATTAGGCACACTTACCTTACGGAAGGAACGTTCGAACTCCTAACTTGTAAATGAGACTGTAACTCATTCATGGAACGGTCAAACAAAATAGATCCTCAGACCCAAGGAGGATGAGATGTAGTTGAATTTGATCATGATTCAGAATTGGTGTGTGCAAGCTTCGAGAGTTTCTTATCTAATAATTGCATCCACTTTTGTCATTGATATTCATTATGATCTCATTCCAAAATAATGAATGAAAGTATAAACAGGAATGGTGAGGAAATCCTTAACAAATCACAAGTGTAAGTGGTTCAGAAAACTGATTCAGCTGAGTAAAAAAATCGTTTACATTTTGGGTCCGAGTGACAAATGATAAGAGAAAAATGAGTATTCCACCTAAAAATGAGAGTTTTGGATGCTGTATTGTATTTATCTCGCCAACAGAAAAACGAAGGAAGTTGAGTGTATTCATCATGGGCCTCTAGAAGCGAGTCTAAATGCTTGATGCAGACCACCTACGGGATTATTGTGGGATATATTTTTAGGGACTTCTGGGATCATACTCCAGCTAGAATCTCAATCGCCACTTGGATCGTTTTCGAAAAATGTCGGAAATCGGTATTTTCCGACAGTTTTTACTTTTCTACCCTCGATAACTCGGCAAGAACGAATTTTATTGAAAAATATGTAGGGCAATTTTTTGAAGATCTGAAGAAGATAAACAAAGAAGGTCTCCACAGATGTTTTCGTGTAAGACCTCCAGTTTTGATAATAACCGTATTTTCGTCCAAGATTCATATTTTTCATGGTTTCGACCCCATAAATCCAAAAGAATACATCTTCCCATCTATCAAGGCTTCCTGTTTCCGTAATAGACGAATTTTCGTCCAAGAAATACATCTTGTCTTCATTTTCGTCAATTTAGACAATCAGAAAAATGTGGATCTTGGACGCGAACACGCCTATAACGGAAACAGGAGGCCCGACATAGAAAAACGTGTGGAATCTTTTCGTGGAGACAAAAAGTTTATCTTCTCAAGATCCAGAAGCCGTCTCCCGCAGCAGCCCGAGTAGCCCCGGGCCTAGGGCCTCGCGCTTGCGGGGGCCCCATCGAGGCCGGGTAGCTTTTCAAATACGCCAGAGAATTAATTTAATTAACCTGTTGTGCTTGGTGCTGGATGAGGACACGTCTAGCTGGAGATGAAATTTTCGATAAACACGGCTCATTAGCTGATGCACAAAGCTGCCTTATTAATTACCACGTTATAGCAATGTGTGGGGAAACGATTTCGAAGGGCTTAAAAAGAGCTACAAGATGCCACAAGGATTTTTGCGTTATTGTGATTTCCCGATAAATGATCGATGATGATTGATTCAAATGAAGAATTTTTCACTCTGCGGAGCCAATTATAAGCATGAATTTTGGCTTGAAAAATTTTTTGAAGGACATGAATCGATAGCTTTTTTCTGATCTTTTAAATGTTTTTCGTGAAATTGCCAAGAGCCCAAGGACGTTAGAGTAATCGCTGTTTCAGTGAAGGAATCCGTGTTCCATTCATTTTGGCGGGTACTGAACATCGTGAAAATTAGTCATCAAGTTATGAATTGTCTCAGTTTCCTTATCCAGTTTTGGAAGTCAGCGCGCTTGCGCCCTTGAAGAGTTCATAATTCATTTGAAAAGTCGGTGAACAAGAAACTCGTGTTGTGAGAAGTAAAGCGGAACTTCTTGCCATGAGTTTGCGCATATTGTGAAATGATCACTCATCTTGTAGCATCTCAAATTGCAAGAAAGCGCTAATTTTTGCTCGTCAAGGACGTTCAAAATTCTTTTAGGAATCCGCAAATCAGATATCGCACAACTCATCACATTACGCTCCACAAACTTGATCAATATCATAGACTTCCAGTGAAGATAATGGATAAAAATGAATGTTGCTTATCAGCTCTTTTATGAGCTTCTGAAATTAAGTGCGCTACAATGTGTGGAATTTTGAGCAATGAAGATCTAATGGAATGCACCTCGAATTTCTCTGGCATTGCATGGGCCCCCAAGCCCTCCGGGTCTACGGGCCCCAAGAACCCTTGAGACAGCTCTGCAAGATCTACAAAAATTTGACTCACATATATTTCAATATTATGCATTCCCGTCGAGTTATTGGGGGCAGAGGAGTGAAATGTGCCAGAAAAGCACCTATTTCTGACTATTTCCAAAGATGCTCGAGTGGCGTTTTCGATTCTAGCTGGAGTATGATCCCAGAAGTCCCCAAAAACATATTCCGCAATAATCTCGTGGGTGATCTGCATTACGAATTTAGACTCGCTTCTAGAAGCCCGTGTCATCTAATTGAAACGATTCACTTCGAAATGACACGGATAATCACTTCCGGTACAAACCCACATTTTTGTAAGGTTAGAACGATAAAAATCTGGATGTAGCTGATATGACTTTACCGTGGCTTTTTTTGGGTCATTACTATTAATTTTTTCGGCATATTAGACTTCCACAATAGGTTGCGCTAAACTCCTAAAATAAGTTATGCTATCGATGAAATAAAAGTTATCAGTGATTGCAAAGTAAAATAATACATTCTATTGGTCAGGACCATCACAATGAACGAGTTAGCTGTAAAATGTCAGGGAATGACGAAGGAATATAAATATCAAGAAAGTTCTCGGCGAAGCAAGAATTTTGAAAATTTTGATTCTGATGCATACGAAAAAGTCACAAGATTTTGTCAAAGTTTGCTGATAACTGTCATGTTCATGAATTTTTCACGCGTGGCTGGTTGCCACATGATCAAGTTTCTAATTTTGCAAACATATAAAATATCTCTGGTAGATGGATGATCGTATAGTGTATTTGCAAGCAAGTATACTTCTGAAAAAAAAGAATTTTGAGGATCCAAAGACCAATATCTCAGATCTATCATTCCATGAACACTGTGGGAACATATATAATTTCACAGAGCATTCCACCTCATACGATCTTTCTTTCCAATTCGGTCATCCCAAATATCGAACTATTCCAAAACAAGCACTGCACTCACCCAAACACAACAGCCAGGCAAAATCTCTCCAAATATTAGCCACAAACGGGCTCCAGCTCACTCGCGGTCGTCAACACCATGTAGACTAATACAAGAGAATTTCACCGCCACAAAAACAAAACAAAAGTGAGAGTAGACCACCGCCGCAGTTTCGGTTCAGTGGAAACCGAGCCGCTTGAATCGTCCTGACAGAGCAGACGATTGAAACAATCTGATGATGGTAGCACTCAAATGTATGCGGTCACAGCTCGAGAACCTAAGATTTCCAATTCAAAAAATTACGCATGCCTTTTACGATGGCTTCGTATAGGTCACTGATAGATAAAGATGAAGGCAGGACGAGGACTGCGCATCACATTTTCTTATCTGGGCTTTGCATTAGCTTATACATCAGATAGTCATCCCATTGAAATTCCCAATACGTCGAAGACCGATAGACTATATTGACTTCAAGATTGACTCGCGCGGACAGAGTGTCTTGTGTGTTCGACACAGCTGCTCGATTTTGACGCTAGCCAAGTATGTACAATTGATGAGACGAGCAAATCGAGTGGGGCACGCAGAGTGGGATAGTGGCGGAGTTATCTTGGTTCGAGATTTACTCCTTGCTAATAAGATTTAATAGAGTTTCTGATTCGAGAGCTGCCTTATCTTGTGATTGAATAGAGGATTTGATGTCGAATAGAAAACTCCCTTTGAACTATTGGTTTGTTCGAGAATTAGTCCCATTACATCTCTGCTCATAAACAGAGTGAGTCAACGGGTTAGAAATTATAATCATCATCTCTTTCAAAAAACCGTAGCTTGACCTGATAGACCAATTCCATGTAAGATCAGGCAGTCGAAAATTGCTCAAGTCTTTAATCTCTTCCAGATTGAGATATATGTCTCTAAGGACAAATTAACGAGACACGTATTTTTGTGTTTTGACCTGTCATGCTCTGACTCGAAGTTATCGATCTTTTTCATTTAATAGACATTTCGTGAAATTAGCAACTTTTAATCGATATAGATGCAATTTTCCCCGTGTAATGGCCTTCGTGGAGATGAGACTTGTTCAGGGGGGGGGGGGGTCAAGTCAGGTATATTGTACCAAAAAATATTGGTACAGAAACACAAACAGTGAGCAGGATCCACAAAAGTTGATTTTGACCGGAATCGAGGAAGGTCGGATAGCTCAAAATGATCTTCCTCAATTTTGATGGGGAATTTCCTGTAAACTCGTTGAAACACGAGGAACAAAATGTACTCGGTCCGGCTTGCGCGACGCGGCGCTAAAGACCATTTTCTGGATTTTATTGTTAAAACTTGTTTTTCATGATCGTTTGGACAGATGAAGTTCGTAATGAGTCTGTGAAGCGCTGCGTCGATACTTGGACGTTTTTATCTACGCTAATAGCTGTTGAAGATTGACTCCCTCGTTTCTCATTGTATTCATCTCATCTGAAAGATAGAATATACTCCAAGCCATACTTGGGTCGGATAATACAAGTCTGATATTATAGATGAGTCGAACTTGAATTTAATAACATCAAAGCATCATAGTATCACATTCAAAATCCTGAAAAACAAGTTTGAACGATAAAATCCAGATAATGATCTTTAGCACCACTCTGCGCCACGTCGCGCAAACCGGACCAAGTACATCTTGCTCTTCATGTTTCAACGAGTTCACAGAAAATTTCCCATCAAAATTGAGGAAGATCATTTTGAGCTATTCTACCTTCCTCGATTCCGGCCAAAATCAACTATTGTGGATCCTGCTCACTGTTTGTGTTTCTGTACCAAGATTTTCTGATGCAGTATAACTGACTCAGACCCCTTGAACAAATCTCATCTCCACGAAGGCCATTACATACGGAAAATTCCATTCATTCCGATCAGAAGTTGCTAATTTTACGAAATGCCCATTGTGCGGCTCAGATGAAAAAAATTCGATAACTTCGAGTCAAAGCATGATCAGGGCGAAACGCAGAAATACGTGTCTCGTTCATTTGTCCTCAGAAACATATATTTCATCCTGGAAGGGATTTGAGACTTGAGCAATTTTTGACTGCCTGATCTAACATGGAATTGGTCATATCGATTTCGCAAGTAACTGTAAGAATATTTTTCGTGTCACGTGGTTCCTTCGGATTTCCCAATCAATTCAATTTTTTGAAATGATTTGAGCGATTTAATTCTTCAAAACTGAATTTTTGAAAATTTTTCGAAGTATCGACACGATTGGAGTCTATTGGCGCAAGAGTTCTTAGGACTAGCAAAATACTACATTTCGATACAAGGTCTATAAAACAGGTTTTACACCCGTGTATCGAATTGTGTTTTTTGACACACTGTGCAAGGAGTAAGTTTTTCGCGCTGATTTTCCACTTTTTCTCACAATTTGTCAAAAAATACAAATTGATAGACGAATGTAGAACTTTTTTCTACACCCTCGTATCGAAATGTACTATTTTCGGAAAAATGTGCGAGAAAGTGGGAAATCAGTGCGAGAAAGACACTCTTTTGTACAGCGAGTCGAAACAGTACATTCCGATACAAGGGTGGAAAAACTTTTTTTCGTGACCGAGTGTTGGGTTTCCGGCCTGAGCCGTAGGTGAAGGGATACGAAAAATATGTTCTACACCCGTGTATCAAAAACTATCTTATGATAAACTGTGAGAGAAAGTGGAAAATCAGTGCGGAAAAGTTACTTTCTCGCACAGTGTGTCAAAATAGTATTTTTCGATCGACTGGGCGTAAAGTAAACGAAAACTACCGTGCGTGAAGCAGTGCTTTACGCACAGTCGATCGAAAAATCATTTATGAGTATTTGGGCTTTCATACGTAAATTCGGCGGCTTCATTACTCTGAATACTACTGTAAACTCTGGTAGAAACCACTTGGTTAATGAATATTTGGTTATGTCATAACCGTTAGCGTGTTACGTTGACGTGCATTTTAACCAGGGAAGAACGTGCATAATAATCTCGATGAGATTGAATTTGCCTGAATAAAAGAAAAAACAGGGAAGAATAGGAGACATTCCTCATCCTAGCTGTCATCAACAAGAATTCATTACATCCACTCAGGTGAAAATCAGATTTTACATAACTTTATAATATACAACTGTTCAAATATCAAGTTAAATGAGTATCATGTATTGGGAGCTCTTGAAGCTACTGTCTCCTCGTACAGCTTGATGCCATAATTTTAGTGCTGCTAAAAAATTGAAATAAGTAAAGAAAGCCTTGAACACAGTGGAAAATTCCAAAATCGAGGAAGATTCGCATTGAAATTTAAATTTCTTGAATTCCAGATTATGGACAGAATATGCACAAATTGGAATTATTTGCCAAAATTCTTCGACCCACCTGCACAAAAAACCAATTTTATCTATAGTTTTCAGATTACAGTCGCTAGAAAACCAGCAAGATCTTGTCTAATTTTGTTGCTCGCACCAAAAGTCAGTAATGCCTGTGTCTAATTCGAGGTTTTTTGCTTTTGATTCTTCCTTGGTTGATTTTGAATGATGCAATCATTATTGTTGATGGACGCTTTAGTGAAATAATGGAGAAACTAATATCCCGGGTTCTTTACGTGTCCACGAAATCTTTGATTTCGGTCCGTCCTTGCTCAGAAGTCATAAAAGCATGAGTTGCAAGAAGTATCATGAATGCTCATGGATTGTTGAAGTAAAAATCGACGCTGAATCGAATTTCAGTAAATAATGGTCTGGAGATTGGGTGACAGGCTCATTTCGCTGAAACTCAAAGATTTCGACTATTCTGGTGTCTAAACTTTAACTGCCGAGAAAATTGGATAAATATGGTCACTCGATCAAAGAATCTAGCTTTGGGAATTTTTTTCTACACAACGATGAGTATAAATTGTCACCATAGTGAAGTCATAAAATATGACATGATTGTATGTTTTATCGTGCTCCGGGAAGAACCCACATTTGTTGCATAAGGGCATTTCCACGACTGTCGCACGGACGTTTGCACTGCACTTTTAGAGTTAAAGTCTAGTGCCACCTTGTCATTAATTAACCATGAAATAAACAGAAAACACAATAATATTCTGAGATACTTTCTACATTTTTTAGAATTTTTTACAAAATTCTGAAGTTGTTGAGTTTGTTATGAAAAATCATAGAAATTCGCTTGTCGCACGGACATTTTTCGGACATGGGTTTTGGTATGTTGAACTATCGGATGAATAATCTGCGAATCTATGAGGGATAAAATTCTGAAATAAAATCATATTGGAGATTAAACAACCATTCTCCCATAAACAACTTTCAGATATTTTTTAAAATAAAAATCATAAGCATGGTAGCTTGGAGGACAATTTTTCGGAGATGTCGCACGGACTTTTTGGAACTGCCGTACGAATGTCCGTGCGACTGTCATGAGACTACTCATCTATTGTAATGATTATGGTGTTGTAAAAAATATTGAAATTGATTTTATTCTACAATCAATTTATTTGAGACTTCTTGCGATCATTAAAATGAATGTCAAATACATAAATTAATGACCGTGACGTTAAACTAACAAATCCTTCATAAAAGCATATAATATCAATCAGATATCATTCCACCATTTGATCAATCACATCGAGAATCAATATCATCATTATGTAATATCGTTAATCAACATAATGAATGTTGATTACGAATGCGGGGTAAG
Organism: Eretmocerus hayati; assembly: GCA_029851415.1. Lineage (NCBI taxonomy): Eukaryota > Metazoa > Arthropoda > Insecta > Hymenoptera > Aphelinidae > Eretmocerus > Eretmocerus hayati. The sequence continues at coordinate 10,079,050 of CM056741.1, forward strand.
ATTCCAGGAAAATCCCAGGAACCAGCGAGAATTTCAACACGCAGACCCTGCGAAATACATTATGCATGCGTGTGTATATATATATATATTTATTTTTTTTTTCTGTACATGTCTATGGGTCACGAACTCTTCTCAGATACTCCTCCTTCAGCTTGAGTCATGAACCAACGATTCATTAAAAAATACCCATGGTTCAGATGCAAACTGAAGCTTATGCTCATGAAAGTTACGTCCTCAACGCCACGATTTAGTGAAGGCACATGTCGCACGGACGATCTTTATTGAATTATAGTAGGCTGAGTATTGTTCCTAAAAATTAAATTTTTTGTATAGTCACTCGTTGGAGCAGATGCTGTTTAGTCCCAAATTGGCAATAAAATTCCAAGCAAAACTTATCCGGCTATATAAACAAATGTCATTTTTAGCTTGTCGCACGGACACGAGCGAGGACCTAACATTGATTCTCACGCTTGATAAACAATTTCAATTTCTCAAGCTTATTAGATGGATATTCATTTTCAAACATCATTCCTCTTGCGATTTCTCCAAACACATTCCACAAATCTTATACACAACCTGAATTAACCAGATTTAACTAGGTGTATCTTTTCAACGAAATTTCTAGATTTTCTTGAATAACAACTTCAATATTGCATAAAATATTGTTAATTGATTTTTTCGATGCTTTTTCATTAGGAAACCATAACTTCAACATTCCTTGATTCATATATACAATTCTCGGCCTCAAGACTTGAATTTCATTTTCTTATTCTCATGTCCGTGTTTTCGTGGAAATGCCCATAACTCATTTTGTTCAGAGAATGATGATAATTTTCATTAAATCAACGAAAGCATGGTTCATATGTATGATTCTCCTTACACGGAATGAAATGACGACAAACAAATAAGAAAGTCCAAATCAAAGATTCACACTAGAAGCGAAACTCAGTTAAATCTGGAGTCCACTGGTTGGCTGATCTAAAAGCTTATGGGAGTAGGGGATGGTTTATGAGCGTCATCATCAATCCCAAAATTCTGATCCTTTCAGAATCTCACAAGATTAAACATCACTCTTGATGGTTACCTCTGCATCCCATAACCCAAGTGTTATTGATCAAGAATAAAAACAAAATATCGTTTAGTAGCAAATTTATTCAAAAGTCATTATATCTGAGACAAGTTCTTATCAATTGCACGACAGCTAGGATACAAAATACGAGAGCACAATTCCATAGGAGTTAGCTAATATGAGAATGAAATACACTGTAAATCATCGAAGAGAGTTCCACCGGTGTAACTCCCGAATTGTGCGAAAACCTTGGGTCCCATCTCATTTTCGCGAGAAAAGTATATTACTTATGACACGGCACTTTGATGGGTAGTTTTGTCCGAAGGACTGTTTATGGCACGAGCAAAGCGAGTGCTATAAGTTCTTCGTAACGAAACTATCCATCTGCACGCAGTCTCGTACGATATTTTATAGCACGAGAATCTAAAAATCATGTCCAGAGTTGCAATTTTTAGGTCAAAAGCCTATAATGAACATTCCTCAAAGGATTCGATCTACGGTATGGACCTAGCATCCTGCAATATGACAGATCACGGAGGTATGCGGATTAGCGTTGATGAAATAACTATATGGATCCGGATGAGTGATGATCATCCTCATGGTAGAAAAGTATATTTGACCAAACCCTTTGAGTTAATACGTTCATTCCATGCAAAATGATTCTCAGATTCATGGAAAACTCTGCGTACCGCACTTCTGGTGCTCAATCTGAGGTACAGTTTTTTTAATAAATGCAACAAGGAGCAATAAACGCTAAATCGATGCATCGCAAGATCAGTCATGAGACAAAATGTTCAAAATGCAGTATACTATCCACAGCATCACTATAGTGCACTGGTACAAAGTAGTTGCAAGAAATGCGCTCAATGGGCATACATTACATATCTTCTGTTGCGAATGAACTGGGAAACTCTATACAATGTGCAACATTACTCAGAGTTTTCAGTGAATGTTTAACCTCTTCATAGGATGATCACAAATCAAGAAATAAGTTGAGTAGTCGGAAGGCCAGAGCCTTTGACCTTAGTGATAACTGGCATGCACAGTTTGATTCGAAAAACTAATCTCAGTGCGGAACTCCATTCTCGACTCCATCCTCATGCAGAAGAGCAAAAGTTACTCTAACTCATTCGGCATGCATTTGAACCATCTTCATGTAGTTTGCGAATGACATTTTATTGTATCATCCCCATTGATATGGTTGAAGATCCCTTGACAATGTAAAATCTTTCTTACCGTGGAAATACGTGATATGACAGAATTCAAGAGACGGCACAAGGGTCAGGCAGAGGGTTGAGCAAGACAGACAGAGAAACAGTGAGGAATGTCAAATAAAACTTTTGTATGGTCAAGTTAGATGTGGTAATTGGTATTCTTCACAACTGTGGAAAGAAACTGATGATACTCTCAAAAGTCAAAATAATGAAAGTGTTGGATGAGAAAATGAATTCCATTTGATTATACCTTTGTGTTGGCTAATTGATTCGAGCAAACAAAAATATTCAATCGGACGAATATTATGTCACCTTATTCATTTTGACTTCGTATACAATTAGATGAGTCCACCATGAAGGTGATGATGACCAATTCGATACGCCATTAAAATTGTCGAAATATCACGGAGTTCTACAGTCAACTGTTAAAATTTAATTTTCCCTTCACAATATATGCATTCCCGTAGGCCATGATTCCCTTCATTCTCGTGGTTTTTACTTTGAGCAGATATTCATTTTGACAAGTAATAGTTTGTTCCAATATATCTTGTGAAAAAGGGCCTCAGATTACTTATGACCCATCCTGTCTATCTGAGACACTAAGATGAATTAATTGAAAAGATTTCGAAGAAGTTCAAGAAGAACATGAGAATCCCTTCCCTCGTTAAGGTGATGACAGATAAAGCGCTACGCTACGATTTTGCGCCACGCCACGACGCGCTATCGCACGCCATGATCCAAAACTTCATTCCAGCAAACTCGACCATTGATGGATTTGGTTCATTCTCGTAATCAACGACTGGTACTGTAACAATAAATCCAGTCCACCGATGGTCGGGTTCGCTGGAATTAATTTTAGAGTCGTGGCGTGCGATAGCGCGTCGTGGCGTGGCGTAAAATCGTGGCGTAGCGCTTTATCTGTCATCACCCTTAAAGGTAATAGCATTTTCAAGATCTCCTCAGCCAGAATGGCAATTTTTCCTCATCCACGTGGACATACAACAGGACTCTACAAAAATTGGTGACTGATGACACAGATTACATTCTTTTTAGACAGTTCAACATGACACAAAAATCACGTGCGTATTCCCAACGCAATTGAGACAAACAAAAGACAAGATCATGGAGTAATCTTCATCATTCTGGACGATGAGCAAAGTTTATCAATAACGTAAAATTCAATATCTTTTGAGACTTATTCACTTATTCGAAGTTAGCTCTTTGAAGAAATGCAAATTTGTGCCATGAAGACTCGAAAAACCTCCCAAGATTCCATAGTGCAACATGGTCTAGCTCAATTTCAAACATATTTTGAATGATTAACTCATTATCAAGACTAAGTCGACGATCCAGACTACAATATTTTCAACCGCAGAGCAGTAAGTCGAATGATATGCAATACAGATTGAATGATTCAAACCTAGACATTTGTGAAGATTTCTAAGCTGATCGGTTTTGTAAGAAGAGTTAATCTTTTGACTCCATAAGCAAGGCCAATTATTACCAATTGGCAACAAATGGTCAATTAGTGAGCCTACGCCTTATGGGCTATTCCGAAATTGTAGGAGATTTGGTTGAAGATTCGACTACCGTTAGCCGGTACGAAGGTGGACACCGGGGTGGATTTGTAATACCTTCATCCTTGCGTTTACTCTCGATCAGGTCATTCTAGAGCATCGTGCAAGCTTTCGACTGAAAGCTCTTGGGTGGACGAACAAAGTGAGTGTCTACAAAATATTCCATCGTGAGCCAGTCAAGAGTGAATGCAAAAAGAAATGTGTTACAAAGTTATCCCGGTGCCCATCTTCACCCCAGTTAACGGTACATAGGCACATTACTGATCCTGGACTGGGAGTATTCTGTAGTAGACATTGCCTTCTAATCATGACAAGAAACAAAATACCAATGGGTGAAACTCATAGAAACCAAGTAGATATCATGAAAATGGCTCGATACAGCAAATGATGAAGTTTTCTACTCATTAACGATCACAACGAGCAACGAGTAACATTCATTTTGAATGGAAACACACGCCTCTCCTACAAATGACGAGTGGTGATCATGCAGGGTGGAATTACTGCACAACACGAACAGATTTGACTAATCCTGTAAGCAAACAGACAGCACATTATAGACAGTCTTCATGGAGATTATATAAATACGGATCGGCAAAGTAGAGTAGAAAATAGTCTGAAAATGAGAGTAAGAGAATCGAAGAAATCGAACACAAAATGCAAAAATTAGAGATCAAACCCCATACAATTATGAAGACCTTGTACCCAGAAAAGTAATTTCACAAATGGGCATGCTTCAGTGGTCACCTCGTAACACGGTTGAATTAGTTGAATCATATAAATGCTTGGATTGGTTTATCACGAGGTAAGACTTATAAACAAAAATATGGAAGAGGGATTGATCCGATTTTTCTCACACAGTGTCAGTGAGAGCAGCGTTGAGACTATAGTCAACATTTCTGAATACTAAAAGACCTCTCCGTCATCTGAATTTTCACATAAAAAATCTTGAGTAGTATAGGCATTTGTAAGTTAGTCGCCGGAGGCTTGTGATTGAAAAAAATGAAAAAAAAACTTCGACAAATGTTTGAGCAGAGCCGCAATCCGAGAGTATGAAAAAAAAGTCATAGTTAGCATAGTTAGAACTGATCAATGTGAGTCGCGTAAAATAGAGGAAAATGAGAGAAATAATCTTGTAATAACAGGGAAAGTGAGTCACAGTCACGATGAATCAGAAGAGGTATCTCTTGATTAACTCAAGAAATTTTTGTTTCATCCAAAATTAAATACTCATGTTGTGGACCGTCTGTACCATAATGTTAGACCAAGAATGAGCCCGCCCAAGATAATAAAGCATGCGACTAGTATTAAAATTCCACTCGTACTGAGATTTGAGTCATCATCATTATTGTCTGGTTTTGGACCTGGTGGAATTGGTGTTGGATAGTTTGTCTTCAACCACGATGATATCTTTCCAGAGTACTGCTCGAACCATTTGAGATTTCTATTGGCAGTCTCTAAAGCCTTGCGGAGTGATGACTTGATCTCTAATTCAGTCGTTCTTTTAACA